>CAIGRR010362917.1:0-11044 GCA_903798365.1 Fraxinus sp. 1973-6204
AAAATGAAATGGTGGAATAAAATGAGAATAAAGAATGATTCACAAATGAACAGTAAACTGCGGGGTGGATGAAGTGGAAAAAATGGTAATTGGTGGGGGATAAAATGGAAAATCAAAATACTTTACAAATGAACAATGATATATGGATTCGCTCTTTTATATTAGTAGAGATTTGACATTTACTCATTATCCAAATATGATTTACGTTATTCAATTTATAACCCTACACACGTATGCCCTTCGACCGTTCTTGACCTAAGAACCAGATGGGCTATGGGGATAACTCCACTGACCTTTTTGCACGCGATTTGAAGGTTCTATTCGTGCTTATTCCTCATATTTTTTCAGCTCGAAATCGGGTATCTCTATGTACAATTTTTGGTAGTATCCATGTTATAATAAGTTTAGAAAATTAGAGTAATACTATCATAATATTAAAAAATGCAAAAAGTTGGTATCAAAGTTTTGAATCTTGATTCTTTTTGGTTCATATTTTTATTAAAAGTTTGTTTTGCACGTATATTTCAGGAGAATAATAATAATAATAATACTTTTTTGGATAATTCGTAGTTAAAGAGTGGGAAAAAATTGTGCATACCATAAAATATGTGGTTGAAATTGATTTTATAAATATCTTTAACAAACAAACCTTAAATGTATTAGATAACTTTTAGTTTGTCTAAATGAGAAATCAATATTCATATATATATAATTAAGATTCAATATCTTTAACACAAAAAAAAAATAATAATAATTAAATAATTTATTTCTTTCTAAATTAAAATTTAGAAAAATATATATATAAATAACAAAGCAAAATCTTGTCTATCAGTATAACATAAGAGAAAATGACAAAATAAGAATTTTATGCTAAAAGGAAGAGGTTTCAGAAATTTTTAAAAAGGGATAGACACGTGTCATTATCACTAATTACTATAGACATTCTTTTTGAATTTGTCCATATTGTTTGGACTTAATGAATATTTCCACAACTAATTTTAGGCCTAATTAAATTTACTCGTGTTTTGTCTTAATCTTAACAGAAAAATACTATGACTCTATTTGGTCAACTTTCTTTCTTAAAAGAAAGAAATCAGGTTTTTAGTCAACTTTAAAAAAAAAAAAAAGAAAAAATTGATGAAATGAGTGGTTCAAACGTTCTTGATAAGAATTTTCCATATTTCCTTCCATCTAGATAGGTCCACTTGCAAGAATTCAAGTCGCATAGAAATTGAACTTTTTTTAAAGAAGTATAGAATACAAACTTTTTTATATCCCGTTTGACTCTCATTAAAATTATAATACATTTTTTTTTCTTTTTCAACCGCATATTCTACACGTAAATCGAAAAAAAAATCCTTCCTTTTCACCCATTTTTCAAAAAAATACTACTCCAAAAATTATATTACCTTGTATGTTCAATTTATTTAATACACGTGTGAGTTGAATAATAGTATGACATACTCTATAATTCGGGATAACTAGCAAATCTTCTTAATCAGAAACATCACCATTCATTATAATTTTATGAACTAATTTAATACAGGTCTTGAAAGATAAGACAACCTTTCTGGATATGAGTAAAAAAGGGGTCAAACGTTATGGATGGATAAAACATTTTTATCTTTTTTATTATTATTATAGAGCATTGTAGGACATTCCACTAATAAATTTCATACATCCAAAATAAGTATTTAAAGGTTATCCAGTTGATGTCAAATCCTAAATATATAGTGGGATTATTGAAGGTAGAAAGGTCAAAGGTGGCGGCTTTGAAGTAACTCATGATACACAAGCACAATGTATTACTCACTACAATACATTTTGCTTACACTATCCATGAAATGAGAATTGATAATGATAGGAATTGAGATTATGACGTGCACTAGAAACACCTACTTTTAAGAAAAATTGTGGTCAACCCCCTCAACTTACGAGTGTTTTATTTTTTGAAACTGGCAAAGTATTGGAACCAAATAAACAATATCTAGGTGGTTCGGTTTGATTCAAGCTCAAATTAATTAATTCCGGAATTTGTAATTAAGCAATCATCGTATGTGTTCTTAGGCAATGGTTTAGATAATCTAAAAATGTGGTGTTTAAATATTTATCAATGATAGTTGATAGAATTTGGAAGTATTGAAGATGAATTTAAATGTTACAAAAGTTACTTCTTGAATAGTTTAAACTTTTAGATTAAATGATGTGACATATTATCAATATTAGATGTTGTTTCCTATGTGCACCGGGAAATACCGTGCGCACGCCGGAAAGTAGCAACTCACCCCGTGAATTCCCTCCATTTTTCCACCCAAGTCTTTCCATGCTCCATCTATGACAGAACCCGACACCCGAACCCCTCCATCATGTCCTCCACCAAACACCCATCCCATGGTTACCGGGGCAAAAACAACGTTTGAAAACATATCTAAAATTTAAACATGGTCACCACAGTTGAAATTGACATTATCACCAGCTCTTCTCATACCATAGCACTCAGAAATTCCTAATGGCGTCGAGCCACATCTGAGGTGTTTTATACCTTGTCAAGAAATGGCAAATTGAAGCTTGTCCATCCCCTCCAATACTACAATGTTGTTGACCGCAAATGAGTTTTTCATGTCAAACGTAAATCTGATGGTTCTCTATAAAGCTTTAAGGCCCGTAGAGTCACCAAGGGTTTTCATCATCCTCATATGTCAATGATGATTGTTGAGATTTTTCTTGCGCAAGTATATGATATCGTAACAAGTAATATAGTTGACCTTTGAGTCCAGATTATCGTTCCCACAAGGACTATACTTTAGAACTTAATTAGATTTTTCTAACTCCAATCCGATGAAAGTAAACAAAGATTTATGCGTTTGTGAATTTTTTATTTAAAAAGTTTAACCTAATTAAAATACAAAAAGATTGGTTGAGATTTTAAATAATGGATGGAGATTAGGGGCGAACAATTTCACCTATTGGCCACCTTTAATTCCTAATTCAAGATTCAAGAGTCTAATGTAGTGTTCGATCGAATTCTTCTATGATATTCAATTTACCCCTCTCGAGTTCTCATTGAACCTATTTAACTATTTCAATCTCATATCTCTAATCGAATCTACCTTAGTTAAACGAAATATTAATTTTATGAATTTATGTAGGATCGCAATATTTAGTATATGTATCTTTACATGTTATACTAAATTACCGAATTTTACTATATGGTCTAAATCTTAAACTCACCACTTGATTCGTAAGAGATTTACATAATCATCAAATTATTGATCAGGTAATTTAATGCATTAAACTCATAATAAAATCAAGACATGAATGATAAAATACCAGGAATCTTGAATAAAAGACAAAGGTTTTCAAGTAGATAACATCGTTCGTCCTAATATAAAGTTTAGCTATTCATAATAAATGAAGAAGAAAAACAAGAAGTTATTGAGTCCATCACCAGATTTCGAATATAGATGTAGAAAAAGAAATAACGCTTACACCAAGATGTACTCCCTCTTCCAATCAATGCTTCAAAATGTGAATTCATTGATGTTTTCCTCATTTGAATTGTGCTCTTCAATCTCTAATTGTATCTTTGTTTTCTCAATGTGTGGAAACCCATAAAAGTGCCTCATTTCTTCTTTTTATACACCCCTACACGGTTTACCAACAATTGGAGTCTTTCTGGGTTTTTTGTGGGCCTAAAGATCTTAATCCTAAAATAGGCGGCGCAACGCCTAAAGTACCAGGAGGCAGCGCCGTGTTCCGTTCCTGTGTAGCGCTGGCTTCTTCCGGGTAAATATAGCGCCTGGGAGCTAGGTTGGGCACCGACTCGCTGTTCTAAACTCTGCGTCTTCTTCAATATTTTTGTTATAACTTTTTTCTCCTGATACCCGATTAAAGCGATTCAAAATAAGTTGGAAAGATAACTCAAATAACTACAATTTTGCTAGAAATAGTTCTTTTTCAATTAGAACGTTAACTGGACCAAAAATGGGTCTCAATATCCAGCTAACGATGAGAACATCCTTCTGCGGTTGAAAATTGATTTGTGAAAATATTTTGGCAATATCTTCACTCCTTTTGACTTTTAATTGTATCAAATTGACCCCTAATATTCTCGAATCTTCATCGTGAACTCCGACACAACTTTTGAGTATTTGGACTTTAGCCCCCAAACTTTGGATCTTGCCCCTTTTTCGCCAGTTTTCGCTTATTTCTTTCAATTTCACTTCCATTCATCGAGTTTTACATAATAACACATTATATAATAAATTAGGCTATAAATTCATTAAAAGAATTATGAAATGTTAATATTTTAGAGATCGAATAAGTGTATAAAATACACTTATGAAACACTCCCAAACTTAAACATTTGTTTGTTTTCAAACAAAATCATAACCTAACTTAATAAACACACATAGATGCAAAATATTTTGATTTTATAACCTACCATTTTGTCTCATGATTGAAATCAATCATTGTATTAAATGGATAAACAACTTTAAGGTCACAATACCAAAATCAATTTCTACTTTTTCAATGCAAAACTGATTTGTGTGTTTGAAGAATTAAGCATAGCATTCGAAATTTATAAGTTGTTTCAATTCTCAACTCTCAATGGTCAAATATGTTGTTTCATCACTCATAAGATTTACATACACCCAAACTTATTATTTTCGCTCTTTTACAGTGTGTGAACTAACCTTGTATTTTTTTACTATCCTCATCTCTTTAGTTTAGGCAAAAATTCACCATTTGCAGTTTAACATGGCAATAAACAAGGATTCTCCATTAAGTTTGATTGTTTCAATCTCTAGAAATTAATTAGGTTAACAATCTCTTATCAAATATTAAATTTTCTTAAACATGTGTTTGAGATTTAACCAAAGCATTTGATGTTTCATGCACCTGCTTTTTCTGATTTTTTTAAACAATTTTTTTTCTTTATTTGAAGTATTTTCTCTCTTAAACTTTCTAAATGGCCCATGTAACAAGCTTTCTGCCGATGAATTCCAAGTCAATTGACCATAGGGCACCAGGTTTTAAAAATCCTTACAGGCTTAATTGCTTAAATCATAAAGGTTTCGAAGAGAAGTTTTCAAATAAAATATTTTTTATGCCTTGATTAGTACAATGTCCCTCATTTAACACCAATTAAAGTAAAACGACCTCTAACTTGATATTTTCACCCGATTGTATCATATTGACCTTAGACAATCCAAAAAAGATTTTTTTTAAAAAACATTTCACACATGGAATTCTTATTTTTCTCAACATCTTCCTACAACAGTGAAATTCCCCTAAAATATTCTAAATTTTGTCCAAAAATGTAAAACTTAGTTGTTTTGGGTTTAACATCTACGATCCACCATTTCAATCTATCCAATAATCAACTTATTCCTACACAATGCTTCACTTAACTAGTGTGCTCAATAATATCAAGATTTCACATGAAAATGCAAAAAAATAATCTAAGCGTGCAACTTATTCACCATTCATACATCAATTCACGATTCAATACATTCATCATTACCATTTAGGCCAACTAACTCACAGAAGCACTCAAGAACAAAATATTTTGCACCCAAGTCTTTCCATGCTCCATCTATGACAGAACCCGATACACGAACCCCTCCATCATGTCCTCCACCAAACACCCATCCCATGGTTACCGAGGCAAAAACAACGTTTGAAAACATATCTAAAATTTAAACATGGTCACCACAGTTGAAATTCACATCATCACCCGCTCTTCTCATACCATAGCACTTAGAAATTCCTAATGGTGTCGAGCCACGTCTGAGGAGTTTGATGCCTTGTCAAGAAATGGAACATTAAAGCTTGTCCATCCCTTCCAATACTACAATGTTGTCGAATGAGTTTTTCTTGTCAAACGTAAATCTGATGGTTCTCTACAAAGCTTTAAGGCCCATAGAGTCACCAAGGATTTTCATCATCCTCATATGTCGATGATGATTGTTGAGATTTTTCTAGCGTAAGTGTACGATATCGTAATGTAATATAGTGGTTTTCGATTTAACATCTATGATCCACTGTTTCAATCTATCCAATTATGAAAGCGACTCATTCCACACAATGCTTCCCTTAATTAGCGTGCTCAATAATATCAAAATTTCACATGAAAAAGCAAAAAATTAATCTAAGCGTGCAACTTATTCACCATTCATAGATCAATTCATGATTCAATATATTCATCATTGCCAGCGAGACCAACTAACTCATAGAAACACACAAAAACAAAATATTTTTATTTTCTTTTATCATTTTTTTAATTTTTGAGATATTTTCAATGTTTTCAAACTTTATTTTTTTTACAAAAGCACACAAAAACAAAAAAAAAATCAAATTAAAACTCATGTTTTCCACGCCAAACTTAAACTAGACATTGACCTCAATATCTTTAATCTTAAATCCACATATAAATGGGTGAGGAAAAAAGTGAAGAAAAGACTCCCTTGATATGCCTTGTAATTCAATGACTAACTTTTCTATTACCATCGTTGGCTCCTTGGTAAATATTGGTTTAAATGTTCAACGACGTCGTGTTCTTGAAAAATCAAATAAAGTATTAAGATCAAATAACTAGAACAAGTGTTACTTAACTCTAACATCTAATAAACCAACTGATATATCGGAAACCTAAGGGGAAAGGAGGTATTGATAACCAGTCACAAATAACTTAAAATAAATTAAACTATCCTAAAACTTAAAAATAAAATAAATAAAAATGAAGAAGTTCTGGGTTACCTCCCAAGAAGCAGTTCTTTAACGTCATTGCTTGACTTTGTGCATTGTTTGATCATGGTGACTCGAACCACGTTACGTTATCATTGCACTTTGTGCAATTTTCATTTATTCACCATTTTTTTGCTCTCCATATTTTGATATTTTCATTTTCACTCTATCAAGAAGTCCACAAAAATTTGATTTTCTATTTTAAGAGATTCATTGATCAGGTGACTCTTCTTCATCAATTCTAAAACAATGATTTTTGTTAGAAGATTTCTCAAATGGTGTATAAATATTAAATATCTTTTGTTTGTCTTCCACCCTCAATATTAGCTCATCATATTCCATGACAATCAGGGCTCGACCTGTTGCTAAGAATGGCAGTCCCACTATAATTGGAATGTCTCGATCGTTTGGTATGTCCAGCACAATGAAGTCCACCGAAAATATTAAATTTTCTGCTTTTATGAGCACATCCTCAACTTTTTCATGTGATTTTGAAATTGTTGTATCAACTAATTGTAGCGTTATTGATGTTGATTTGACTTCACCCAATCCCAATTTCCTGTAAACAGAATATGACATTAGATTTATACTAGTACCTGTGTCACACAATGCATTAATAGAACAAGAATTTCCAATTGAAATAGGCAAAGTAAAACTCCTTGGATCTTTCAACTTGAGAGGCGATTTGTTTTGTACTCTTGCGCTACTTTCCTCAGTTAATGCCACAATTTCAAACTTCGGGAGTTTCATTTTCTTTGTCACATCTTTTTCAAAAATCTTGTATAGCTTGGAATTTGTAATATCGCATCAATGAAAGGAATATTGATTTGGAGCTTCTTTAGAATATCAAGAAATTTTTCAAATTTGATGTCTTGTTTGTTCTTCTTGAGTCTTTGAGGAAAATGAATGGGAGGCACGTAAGCCTTGACTAGATTTGGTGTCTAGACAGTGGATGCTTTTGTACTTTCTTCATTCTCAATTGAGGCGGGTGCAGATTTTTCCTCCATTATAGTTTTCATCAACATCTTCCTGGTCATCTTTTCTTTCAGGTCGTTTTACAGTAATCTATGGTAATTGTACCCCACTCCTTGTAGTTATAGCATAATTATTTTCCTCTATTGACTTCTTTCAAAGTCTTTGGGGGAATGGAAATGGATGTACATATGCTTTAACTTTTGAAAGAGCCCTGGGTAGATCGTTTTCCACTACTCTTATTGCCATCACTTGCTCTTTAAGATTTATCATTGTATTGCTTGGTAATAATCCATGTGGATGTTCTGCAAGTTGTTGAGCTAGTTGGCCAATCTGTGTCTCCGATTTCTTGATAGATATTTACTGATTTTGAAAATTAGTATCAATTAGTTGTAGTACTTTGTCTGATTTCTGCACATATTGATGAAACATCTCCCCAAACTTGGTTTGTTCTGCTACTGGGCATTATTTGAACCATTCCCTTGTTGATTATCTGGCCATCTGAAATTCGGGCGCTTTCTTCATCCTGGGTT
Organism: Fraxinus sp. 1973-6204; assembly: GCA_903798365.1. NCBI lineage: Eukaryota > Viridiplantae > Streptophyta > Magnoliopsida > Lamiales > Oleaceae > Fraxinus > Fraxinus sp. 1973-6204. Next base: position 8,256 of record CAIGRR010362917.1, read on the forward strand.
ATATGTTACGAATATGGGTTAAAATTTAGGGAGCCATTTTGAATGAAGTTAACTTGTTCTTCAGGAAAGCCCATAGACATACATTTTTTGTCAAATGGTTAGCTCCACAGTTTTTACATGATGGACCACCCATCACTGCCTGTGCTTCTTTCGCTTTTTATTTCACCAACAACTTTACCTGCTTTGTCAAAGCTGCTATATGCACATTGGTAGATGATGTGCTATCTAATTCATACATCCTAGATGCTCTTGGTGGTAGAACTCTTTCTGATGAAAACATTGAATGTGTAGTGGCAATTAACTCAAATAAATCCAATGTTTGATGTACTAATTTTCCTATGATAGATCCACCAGCGAAGAGTTTACCTGAGATTTTGACAGTGGTGAGAGTCCGGTATAGAAGTAATGCACTTGATTACCTATTGTGATTTCATGGTTTGGACACTTTCGTATCGACTTTTTGAATCTGTTTCATGCTTCGCGATAGCTCTCTCCATCTTTTTATTGGAAAGTTTGATTTTCCAATCTGATTTTAGCTATTTTCGCCGGTGGAAAGAATTTATTGCAGAATTTTCTGATTAGTTCTTCCCATGTAGTAATACTTCCATGAGATTTGGTGTCTAACCACTCCAATGCAGCATATTTTAGTGTATATTGAAATAGTCGCAACTTAATAGCATCTTCATTAACCTCGGAGCATGAAAATTCTGATAATTTTTGAGAAATCATGAAATATGTGTGTTCGGATTTTCATGAGATAGCCCGTAGAATTGGAGAGTATTGCTTATCAAATTGATCCACTCTGCTCTTATCTGAAAAATTATTTACCCTAAAATTTAGATGCACAATATTAAAGCGCGCATGCGCGGCTATGTGTGTCAAGAACATTGAAATTGGCAAGTCTCCTTCAATTATTTCCCCTCGTTCTTGCTGTTGATACGGTGGCACCGCTACTCTTGCGGCCACTTGTCCAATTGGCTGAATAGGAATAGGAATATGTTGATTGTCAGCCATTTGATGTTGTTTTTTTTTTTTGGTGCTCCTTGTGTCTATGTCTGAAAGTACATTCCATTTCTGAGTCGAATGGTTCAAGATCGTCGCTTTGGGTACGAAGTATACAACGAGCACCTTTTTTCTATAAATAAAAGAAAATAAACAAATCAAATAACAACTAAATATTAAAATAAACTAAGCTAAATGCAAATTGTCCCCAGCAATGACACCAAAAACTTGTTGCATTTTTTTCAATCACAATTGTACGATATCATAATAAGTAATATAGTGGATCTTTGAGTCTGGATTATCGTTCCCACGAGGATTATACTTCAGAACTTAATTAGATTTTTCTAACTCCTATTTGATGAAAGTAAACAAAGATTTATGCATTTTTGTGAATTTTTTTATTTAAACAGTTTAACCTAATTAAAATGCACACATATTGATTGAGATTTCAAATAGTGGATGGAGATTAGGGATGAACAATTTCACCTATTGATCACCATTAAATCCTAATTCAAGATTCTCTAATGTAGTGTTCGATCGAATTTTTCTATGTATTCAATTTACCCATCTCGAGTTCTCATTGAACCTATTTAACTATTTCAATCTCATATCTCTATGCGAATCTACCTTAGTTAAACGAAATATTAGTTTTAAGAATTTATGTATGATCGCAATATTTTGTATATGTATATCTACACGTTATATTAAATTATCGAATTTTATTATATGGCCTAAATCTCAAACTCACCTCTCGATTCGTAAGGGACTAATATAATCATCTAATTATTGATCGTGTAATTTAATAATGCATTAAACTCATAGTAAAATCAACACATGAACAATAAAATACCAAAAATCTTGAATAAAAGACAAAGGTTTTCAACTAGGTTACATCGTTTGCCTTAATATAATGTTTAGCTATTCATACTAAATGAAGAAGAAAAACAAGAAGTTATTAAGTCCATCACCGGATTTTGAATNATGCATTAAATTCATAGTAAAATCAACACTTGAACGATAATATACCAAAAATCTTGAATAAAAGACAAAGGTTTTCAACTAGGTTACATCGTTTGCCTTAATATAATGTTTAGCTATTCATACTAAATGAAGAAGAAAAACAAGAAGTTATTAAGTCCATCACCGGATTTTGAATATAGAATTACATCTTTTTCTCCCAATATCCGATTAAAGCGATTCAAACTATGTTGAAATGATAACTCAAAAAGCTATAACTTTGCTAGAAATAGCTCTTTTTCAATTAAAACGTTAATTGGGCCAAAAATGAGTTTCAATATCCAATTAAAAATCAGGATATTATTGTGCGGTTGAAAATTGATTTGTGAAAATATTTTGGCCATATTTTTACTCATATTGACATTTAGTTGTATCCAATTGACCCCTAACATTCTCGAATCTTCATCGTGAGCTCTGACACAACTTTTGAGTATTTTCACTTTAGCCCCCAAAATATTGCCAATTTTTCGCTTATTTCTTTCAATTTCACTTCCATTTATCGAGTTTAATGTAATAACACATTATATAATAAATTAGGCTATAATTCAATTAAAAGAATTATGAAATATTAATATTTTAGAGACCGAATAAGTGTATAAAATACACTTATCAATGATGAATTGTTCAGTTTGATTGTCAAACATATGACTATACAATTCATTCTTAGACTCACCTTGACACAAGAATGGCCACTTAGTCAGCTTGATGTTAATAATTCGTTTTTACATGGTACACTAACATAAATTAATTACGTCTCAACCTCCAAGTTT
>CAIGRR010362944.1:0-16035 GCA_903798365.1 Fraxinus sp. 1973-6204
TATTATCTTTTGTTCATGTTTTTTTGGAAATTATAAATGGCTATCAAACACCAATAGTTGGAAAAAAAAAAAATTCCATGGAAAACAGTCTATTAAACAGTTAAAGATGGAAAAAATCATAATTTTTCATGAAAAACAAAAGCAATCAAACACTAAAAAATGGAAAATCTCAACATTTTCTAGGTGAAAAATTATACCTATCAAATGCAACTATTCGACATTTCTCAAGAAAACAAGTTCTAAACAATTATTTTCTCTGGAATTCATTTTCTTTCCACCCAATTTTTCAAAGAGCAATCAAATAAACCCTAAGCCTCTTCACACAAGTCGCAATATTATAATCCAATCAATCTTTAACCTTCTTCTACACATCCATGTCGAGCATATAGCTTAGCAGCCTCTTTCAGCAAATTTGAATCTATGGATAAAATATCATAGGTCACAATTGAGTAAGTAGGTCTAGTGAAAGAGCTGATTATCATAATTTAAGAGATATCTTTACTGGCTTACTTTTATTTCAAAACGTGTGTACATTTTATGTAAAAATGATTTACATTGAAGTCATTTACCGAACAACACCAAATCCCTTTCTAGCCCTCATTTTTTAAAACTCTTCTTCAACCATATACTTTTTTGAACTCGTGATTTTTATCAACTTTTCAACCACATTTCATCAACTTTTATCAAAATATACTCAAAACCCATTTGACATGACTTCTGAAAAGTCAAAAGGAACATTTGAAATCCAAAAGCAAGATTTAGAACCTGTTTGGCTAATTTTATGAAGGTGCTTTCATTAGTTAGATTAGAAGAGCTTTTAGAAGAAGCTAATTACATGTGACTTTCTCTAAAAGCACTCCTAAAATAGGAAGTTTGTTTAAAAATTAAGGGACTAAAAGCTCTTCTACAAGAAATAAAAGCAAAAACAAAAACAATACCAAAAGGGCCCTCAAAATCTAATTTGGGCTAAATAAATTTTGTTAGACATGCGTTAAATAGCTACTAAATCAATAAGTGAAAACAAATTGTCACTTGGGCAAACGGCAGAATAAACTCGACTCTGGCATTACAACGAAATAAGAACTAATTCAGATTCGGGCTTTGAGACGAGGGAAATGGCACAGAGGGAGAGTTTCCGGATGTTACCATCCACAACCTATTCTCGAACAAAATTGCGACTGTTTATTCCAGTTTTATCCTGTCAACATCCGACATCACCCCTTCGAGCTGCAGGGCAGTGTCGAGAAAGGAAACTGAATATTACCATATGCATAATATATATTGATACATGGAAAATGTTAAATTCGATCGAATAACAATTAAACAGGCATACCTTGACAATTTGACGCAAAAAGTAATCCCCGTACCGTTTTGCCGGCTTGGATTCTACAACGCAAATCATGTCCTGAATTCAAAAAACAGAGCTGGATACTTTAGATAAAGTATTCTTAAATCGTCAATCTTTTTTGCCTTCAATTACCATGCAGGATGTATATGCCACTGATATACGATCATCATGTTTATAATACACACATGATGCCCAGCATAGACCCACACTAGAATGGCGTGCGTGTGAGAGAGAGAGAGAGAAGGGTTACTCCAGTTTAATTCGTGCTGGGAAAGTAGTAGTAGGGCAAATAACATGTTAAAATCCCAGAAAAAAAGATTCTAGTATGGGATCTCCGTATTCAAATTGGTAGATCGCATAAAAGTATGAGCTCCAGTACGCGCAATCTAAGTTTTCAATGGTGAGACAAGATTAAATGTATGAGCAATGCTCAAACAAGAACCAAAAAAAAAATTGTAAGCGGACAATATATTTTTTCCACTTTATTGTAAGGAATAGAAAAAAAAAATCTCTATGAGAAAAAAGAAGCTAATGCAGGACAAATGTTAATCAACACTTACATCATCAATGTAGAAATTCACATCAGCATTAGAGGTGATCTTTCCCCCGGAATCTACTGCATGTGTTTTGTGTTTGTATGTCATCAATATTGTCCTGTGGAGACACCAGTAAACCAGTTAAGAAATCATGCATATGATACACAAGAAAGCTGGGCCTGAAGTTAGAATAAATCCTCATGACACCTTAAAGTGGGTTCATCAACTTCCATGTAAGTTGCTAGTTTCCCAAGGGAGATAGTTGAGTACACTTTCAAGAAGGTCCGGACTCCAGATAGCAGTTGTTGCTGCTTCACTTCATAAAGAAAGAGCTTCAACTGTAGTCTATAAGCATCCTGAAAGGAATTCGATGCAAGATGAACAGCAGATACAGAATAAAATAAAATTCAGTCTTAAAAAAATACAAGCATCAGAGATGCGGGATTATTTACTATCTTTTTATAAATAATGCAGTCAAGCAGTTAGAAAGTTCTAACTTTATAAGACAACATGCCACAAGATTAACCAAAATCCAAAAGGATCAAGAATTTTAAAGCTCTGATGCACTTTTTTGGTTGTAGATAAAAGAAGTTAGAAAATCCAGTTAATATTTTTCTAGGATGAGATGAGATCATAACCACATGCCACTTGCAAAGTCGTCCACTGCAAGTTGAATTTGGATAAGCTCCACTCTTTTCATTATTGAAAAATCAAATTATCTCAATCAAACTCTTTTACTGCATTCAAAGTATGCCTAATTAATAATGCAAGGAGCATGCTTGAAACAGGGGTTGGTTCGACGGACTGGGCTTGAAGTGGATTCCTGAGCTTAATTTTGGGTGATATAGGGTGGATTGCTTTTGTATCATCAGCTATAACTTTTGGACAAAGTGGTGACAATCCCCTACATCATGTTGGTATCAGAGCTGGAGATCTCGTGTTCGATTCAATGCTAGAAAATTCCCTTGGAGTGGGTTGATAATGCAGGAGCATGTTTGAAATGGAGGTGGGCCAACTGACTGGGCTTGGGTGAATGGAAAAAGCTGTTTGGCTTGGGATTAAATCCCGGGTCAAACCAGGGGCACCATTTGGCACCCCCCTATTGGAGGGGGGTCTGTTGGGGGCAGACCCCCCTCCAATAGGGGGCGCCAAATTTGACCCAGGATTTAATCCCTGGCCAAGCAGCACGCCTCTGGGTGAATTCCAATGTGACATCAGCTATATCTTTTGGGCAAAGTGATAGTAATCTCCTACATCATTTTACCTGTTACTACGCTGGCCTAATTTCATGGATCAGTTGGCATCAGCATCTCAATAGCTTGGGGCCTACCTTACTAGTAATGTTCACTATGGCCTGCTTTCCTACTGCCAGCCTTACCATTTATTTTTTAGTTTCAGATATTCTCTCGATATGCTATCGCACCATCATGAATCTATAGACTTGCTTCCTAAAGCTCAGTGGCTGCCTACCTGAGACCAACTTGTATACTTCTTTTTTGAGCCTATCTTTGCCATTAACTAGAAATTCCATTTGGAAATGAAGGATATCAGACAATAGTTTTTCCATTAAGCCATTCTAATCTTACACTTAAATTCTTGTGTATCAATTTCATTAATCAACTGTGAAGTCTGCGATGTTGTCTATACCGTCCATAGACTGTACGCCGTACAGTATATACATTAATTGAATTTGGTAAATGACGAAAACTAGCAAACACTTCCTATATAGAGAAATCATTTGCTTGGATTCTTGGGGAATTTCAAATGATAAGCAGGACAATTAACCAGTCCCTAAATGTTGAATGAAAAGCAAAGAGGGATGCCACATGGGCACATTCAGTAAGAAAAAAGGGAGTTACATAAAAGGGAGAACACTTGAGCAAAGGTAAACTAAATGGTTGACCGTACCTGATTGTAGTTTACAAGAGGCTCCTCATAGCTCGGGGCTGAGGGAGTAATAAACTTGGGACAAGCGTATGAGAAGAGCTCATCATACAGAGCAAATCCCTCGTCATCACTTCTCTGCATTCTCAACATTTTATCACCATACTTCTCCCGCAATTGAGAGTTTACGGTCTCTTCAACAAGCATCGCTTGAGGGCAAAGAGAAAGAGAAATGGCAAGCAAAGCATACATCTGCTCATTCTTCTTCAATATCTGTTCATACTGTGGAGATTTTTGGTGATACTGCTTAGTCTTGTAAATGTAAAGAAGTATCTTGTTGAATTCTCTGATGGCGTCCACATACCTGGACAAGCATGAACAGAATTACAAAAATATAGGGTGGCCTCCCAAAAAGAACATTGGTAATGGTAGACAAGTAAATTAGAAGCAATGTCAAAGAAAATTATCATAATATTTAAAACACGTGACATAAATGCATCAGAGACATATCTAGGGAGTTTTCAAAGCATCAAGGTCCCTGACATCTGGAAAATTAATGCGTGGTCCATGACAAAGTCAGAGCTGATATGCAGCCGTTACACTAGTAATAGGACAAAATCAAGGCTAATGGGACAAAAACTACTTCATTTCGGATAATCATCACAATGCCAATTAAATTTTGCTTCTTATATCATCCAGAACAGGAGGAAGCAACAGTAACAAAACACATTGGTAAACAGTAATCAACGGGTACCATGTCAGTAGTGGGATTCCAAGCAGGAACAAAATTTAAATTAATTTATTCTATCTCAGTGAAATGAAAGAAACAACAGTTAGATTATAAGAATATATTCAGTTCAAAATTAAATCAATTTATTCTACTTCAAAGTGAAATGAAATGAAAAACAGTTTGATCATGTGAACAATGATTTATGTTATATTTAGTCCAAAATAGGGAATGAAGGTGATGGAAAGGATTTCTTTCCCCAGGAATACGTGCTTGCTTCTGAGCTCAATATGCCACCGACAGAACAAAAAAATACCAACACATGATTCATAATAACTCCTATTTATTTATCCAGCAGGCATCTTCAAACAGAAAACGGGAAAAATTAATGATTAAACAATATGATGACTTCAGAAAATTTATGTTACAAAGTAAAGGAACAGCAATGAGACTTATTGTCATAGATAAAAACTTCAAAAGGCCAGGCAATTGATGATCGCTTAAAATCAAGAAATCTTACTAAGCCTTTGGTCCCCATTATTTTCAAAATACATTTTTCACTCTATTTCAACCACACATTTTTCAATAAAATAATATTACACGCAAGCCCAAAATTTTCCTTATTTTTTAACCACACATTCTCCATCAAAATACTATTCCATAATGTATTTTGGGCAAAAAGGTGGGGCTCAAACAGGCTCTAAAGTTTAGAAAGAATCACACTTCCACAAACTAGGAAAATATTGGCAAGTCAGCATGAGTAAACACATTATGTATAAAGTAAGGTGAGCTAAGTACACCTTCACAAAAATAAAGCAAATACCTCCGCAGCATAAGGCTGGCAAATCCATAATGATATATCGTAGTAATGTGGCTTCCAATAACGCTGGTGTACACACCTTGTTGACTTATGTCAATTGGTAGTAAGCACTTCAATCCAGTGTGATAATCACCCAACAAACAATGAACTCTAAGCAACCCTATCATGCTAAAATACCCCAAGACCTTCAAGACATTACTACCACCATTGTAATCATATCCATCCGTAGCAGTAAACTGTACAAGGCCTTCCTTCTCCTGCTCCAGAATTTGAATGATCGTAGATTTCTCCACAAGTGCTTGCAAGAAATTGAGAACACCATAAACATTCCAAGCCTGTAAAAGAAAAATATACACATGTACAATCAATCTTCAAACGATTAATTGTATAAATGAAATATATGGATGATGCAACCAAGTAAACCACAACTACTAGTAGAACTGGAGAAAGGAGGAAGAAGCGGATGCGTATATAGAAGCTGTAATAGTAATATCAACAGCGATGTAGATGATAGAAATGGTATTTGATAACAAAGATAGACGAAAACAACTAATAAACAAATACATCATAATATTTCCCAATAACGATATCAAAATTTTTTAAGCCCTGAAAAAAAGGACAGCAGGTCAGTCCTCTCCTGCATTTTTCTCACCTAACCGACAAACCAAACATACTCACACACAGATAAGTTTAAAGTTGTTACAATTATCACGATAAACTATCACAAAAAGCTCTACCACTCAAACCAAGTATCAAAACCAGGTACAACCAAGGGAAGAAAATACATACAAAAGAACAACTTCTGAGAAAATTTCAATTTAAACTTACAATTAATAAATAAAAGCGTCCATATTATGGCCATACCTGGTCGTACTGCCTCAGGAGAGCAATCTCCTGCTCTGTCTTGCTCTTCATCTTGGCACGGTACTGGCAGAATGACTGGAACTGGTAAACAAATTCATCTACCATGTCCCACAACCACTGGTTTGGCAATTGCATGTTGACCACCCCATGCAACACAACCTAACATCATTGAGAAATAAGTATCATTCATACAAACTGACAGGAAAATCGTTACTCAAAAGGCCACCAAATAAGGACACAAGCAACTGATCCTCAGATCAGTGGAATTTTATACAACACATGCATCAACACATTTACGTGCACTGGAACGCATTGTTAATGGAACCAAGTGGGTTATTCTTTAAACATTTCCTTTTCCAAATGAAATCCCCTCAAGTGTGATACGGTGTTTCCTTTCAGGAATATGAATTTTTTGTTCTTTAATTGACCTTCTAATGGCAGCTTAGCCAGTTGCTTTTAGTAAGCTTCTAAGCATGACCCTATATACATGCCAATAGTAATGCTCAAGAATGGGATATAATGGCTGGATCGATCATCCCCTATTTCAAACTTGGTCGAATAAGTATATGCAGCAATAAACAGGCTGCAGCCAAGAAGCATTTCCTTTTTCATAGAAGCAGATATTTATTGATATGTAACTGTAAGATCTATAAGGTTACACTCTTATCACTTATAACTTCAATGTGCATATATAATAATGTCCTCTTGAAGATGATCGTGTTTCTAATATAAAATATAAAATATAAAATATTCATTCTCACTCAATCTCGTGCTCCACTCCCGCTCCCTTATGACGCTTATAGACTTCATAACGCACACAAAGCAGGCAATTATGGAATTTAATACATAAATATCCAGATTATAAAAAAAGAAGCACAGAATAATCTTTTGACCTGGAATAGGCTGCAGTAATTATCCCACGAATCGATCCGCTGTCTGAGCGTAGGCGAATGCCTTGCATACAGATGGCGGAACCACATCTCCCGATATAGCAAGCAAAATACATGATCATTATCCACATACGGCGCCACCGCATCGACCGATGGCCATGGGGAGTCCTTGAAAAACCGGTCACTGATGCTCTGAAATGATGTTTCATACATTTGGTGAATCTCGTACACGTTCTTCTCCCTTATGTGTCGGTACATGTGGACCACAAACGATCTCACGGAGTCGGGTACATAATTCGGGTCGTACCCGGATGCGACAGATTCCGCTCCGGGTTTCTGTTGTTGGGAGTCATAGTCGAACGATGCCGTACCGTCCATGGTGGCGCTGTGGTTAGTTTGAAACGGGGGACGAATTTATCTCTCAGGGTTTTTTTGCCGATAACAGTGAGAGGGAGACAGGAAGAAAGTGGCTTTCTCGTGCCCTAATTGGACTCTAATTGTGGACCCATTTTGGATTGTTAAGACCAATTCTTTAGTGGGCTCTTGAGATTCCCAAGTTTTTAAAACTTCTTGGATCAAGAGATTCTAGCCCAAAATTAGAAGAATAAAATGGTTTCAATATAATGTTTGATGAAGAATATGTGGTTGAAAAAGAAGGAAAAATTATTGATGCGATGAAAAATAATTAAAGAATGTGTGGTTGAGAATGAGTAGAAGAATAAAAATGTAAATTTTAATTTGAACCAAACAAGGGCATAATTGCACACACACATATATATATATATATATATATATAAGGGCAGTTAAAATATTATTGAAAGCTACCTTTGTGATGACCGAAGAACCGCAAGAGATGCTGGTATAATATTGGGTCTCCCCCTCCGACGGGATCAAAAAAGGTTGTATATTCCTCGACAGATGTAAGCAGAAGTGTAAATGACAATATTTTTAATGACCTAAATAATTTAATGTTTAGTATATATATCTACGTGTTTTGTCAGCACATTGTAAAATAGTAACTTACTGAATATAGTTTGATCTTAAAAATTGAACGTTTGTTTTGGACATGTTTTTCATGTAAAAAATAATTTTTAGAATATATGTGCGGTCAAATAGGAAAACATTTATGAATTTTGTTATTTGTACGTTCAGAGTTACATCCTCTTCACAAGAGGGAGGCTCGAAATTATTTTATTATGCGTGAATCCCTTCTTATGAGAGAGTTGTCATTCGAGGTGTCAACCTTGAATGTACAAACAATAAAACCCCTCCCATTTTTCCTTACAAATATATATTTGTGACTTTTGCTATAAATTTCATCTGCTTTTTTAGCTGTGAATTATCGGACTTACCGCTTAACCCTAATAATAGTTCTGACTAGCACAGTTCTTTAGCAATATCTACTTGCTTTTTGCCATTTTTGTTATAGAATTGGTAATTGTACCTCCAAAAGGTTGCCACAGCCCACAAGTCTCACTCGTATTTTGTGTATGTAAAAGTGTTTTAAAAAGTTCGTCTAGACAATGCATATGCACGATCTAGACTCGAAACTTGGACAAAACGCTTCGCTCCTAGACGCTTTTTTTTTTCTTCCTATTTTTAAACGGTTGAATTTTTTCTTCCTCTCTTCCGTCTTCCCTAGACGCGCTTTATTATTATTTTTTTAAGGTTTTTTTATTTGACTTTACCTTATTAATTTTTTATTTTTAAAAAACTTTTTATTTGACTTTAATTTTAAGGGTCAGTTTGGACCGGATTAAAATCTGATTTTAATTTAAATCAAAGTCAAACAATCAATATCAACATCTTTCATGGGTCCCACATTTTTTCCACCATACATTTCAAAAACTTTTATCACAATCCACTAAAAATCTGATTTTAATCCACACTAAACACCCTCTAAATTTTTAAAATATTTCTGTACAAAAGTTTTTAATGTCTTTATCTAAATAGTTAAATAAGATTTAAACTATGACGCTATCTATATTATGTAATTATGATAATCATTATTTTGTTGCAAACTCCAAAAGCATATATGAAGTTCTTATAAATCTATTAAGTATGACTTTTATATTTGAAAATTGAAATTATGAAAAAAATATTTTAATTTCTGCATTTCAAAAATTTGAAAATTGTATAATTGACTAATGGTAAGAATTATTAAATAAATATAGTATTTTATAATTTTTGATATTTGATATGTATTATTTTAATTATTAAATGATTAATAATGTAAAATAACATAAAAAAATTAAAAAACGTTTTTTTACGTCTAAACTTCGCCTAGATTTGCTTAACCTCGTGAAATTTAAAACTTGGTCCTCACGTTTGCTGTTTAAAACACTGCTATTTCATGAAAGTACGAGCTTTTTAGTAAATCATCTTGCTTTCTTAAAGTTGTTAAATGATTAGATTTAGTTATAAAGTTGGCAAACTTCAATTTTAAACATGCGGTCACAACAAGTGACCAATCACAGACTATTGAGATTATAAGCGTGACATTAACAAAATGCCTTCTTAATTTCTTGAAAAACATTCTATATCGCGAAAACTAAAATATTTATCAACTTTTTTCCCTTTCTAGGAAAAGAAAATTAGATGAAGGCCCAATACGTTGGCCATGAAATCGGGAAAATGCTATCACAGCCCACAAAATTCACATATTTCATAAGGCATAATAGTGCCTAATCTACGGGATTGCTGCACAAATGATCCCTCATCAAATGCTTGACATTTCAACGGTCATTGTGAATTGGACGGAAACAATTCAGAAGAACCAATTTCGCTTATCAAATGGATGGTTGGGGATGTTTGTGCCTAGATTTGAAAGTTAAGGATCATATATGTAGCAACTCCATAGGTTAGGGACCATTTGTACCAATTCCCCCTCTCTAATATAGAAGGTCACAATAGAATAGCAAACCAACAAAGGATTTTCCTTCATAGATTTTGTACAGATCGTGGACTTTTCCTAGAAGACCAATACGACAGTATCTGTCTATAAAAACAAATTCAAGCAACTTTTCACTAGCATCGGTTTGGCCTGTTCTTTGTGCAAATATATCAGTTAACCAACATATGACCCACTCCCTTCTACAAAAACGGGATTTAATTTCATGCTCGTGACATAAACTGCGCAAAAACTACATAAAATATTGATTTCACACCATTCTTTGCTGGCTGGAATTTGTACGTCGGGATTTACCTACATGCTCGTGCAATAAACTGCGCAAAAACTACAGAAAAGATTGATTTCACAACACTCTTTGCCGGCTGGAGTTTGTACGTGTTACAGGTGGCACTTCCTGATAGTCGTCAGGCTCATCCTCCTCGTCCGAGGATAGGAAAGATGGACCCATCCATGACTTAAAACCTTCATTCACACGTCTCTCCAAATCTGGTGCGACTTCCATTGGGTATGTTTCGAGCATTTCTAGCCCGAGATTCCTACCAGCAAAATCGCTCTCGTCATATATTACAGCTGCTTTTCTTCTTAGGCAGAAGGCAGTTCCCCCATACAAAAAGACCAGCCCCCATAACGAAATTTCATAGCACCAAAACAAAGGCAATGAGCAGGGGCTACCCAGTGTGAGGAGAGTCGAACCAAGAAATAGGGCAAGAAGACCAAAAATGATTGCAAACACAATGTTCAGGATTGACAGACAGCGTACACCACCTGTAAATGACCAAGAGAATTTCAGTAAAAATTCATGCTGCAAATCATGCATCAAGATTCAAAAGAAAACAAGATAAAATCTCGTGCAGAAATAATGTAAAGGTTTTGCTTGAACATTCATGTAAAGGTTTAACTAAAAAAAACTTTTCGATGAATATATATACTTCATAGGAGAAAAATATCTCCTTTCTTACGTGTGCTTTATCGAAACGAGATCATAAAAGCAAGTTGTTTATCATCAAACTCTTGAAGTTCTTTGGAATTATAAATCCTCTTCCTATTGGGTATATCTTTTCAAGCGATAATAGCAGTTGTTACTTGTTAGCCCTTCACCAAATTGATTATCTATCAACTCAAAAACCAATGTTGACCACCATATTGGGCGCTTCGATATGAGACAGTAGCTACAAGACAGTAACAAATTAACAATACATTCCCTTTGTTTCCCTGCTAAATTTTCATTCCTTTCTGCAAAAATTTTCCCACGCATCTCCTTGAATAGGTAATAATTTTTCTTCTCAGCATTCCTTTTGCCTTTCCGCAAATCCTTGTCCTTTCTCTCGGTTTCTCGCCATCAATCCCTCATTTTTGACCTTCCCTTTACTGAAAACACTGGAAGCATAAATGAAGAGCCCCCTTTTGTTATAATAAGAAAACCCAATACACGCAATACTCAGAGAGTAGACACCATGCCACTCCAGACCACCATATTGGGCGCTTCAATATCAGACAGTAGCTAGTCTACAAGACAGTAACAAATTAACAATACATTCCCTTTGTTTCCCTGCTAAATTTTCATTTCTTTCCGCAAAATTTTTCCCCGTGCATCTCCTTGAATAGGTAATATTTTTTCTTCTCAGCATCTTTCCTTTTGCCTTTCCTCGAATACTTGTCCTTTCTCTCGGTTTATCGTCGTCAATCCCTCATTTTTGACCTTCCCTTTACTGAAAACACTGGAAGCATAAATGAAGAGCTCCCTTTTGTTATAATAATAAAACCCAATACACGCAATACTCAGGGAGTAGACACCACGCCACTCCATATGTTATAAGATGGGAATTCAGCATACAAACAGCCGAAATCATCTGACTTATGCATCACGCATAACATTAGCTAATAGAAAATTCAATCAACTTATGTGCCTCCTCTTGGCACCAATCACCATTGAAACTTCTAATAGCCAATTACGGAAAAAGGGCATTGTGTTGTTCTCTCAACAATCCAACGATTATTTAGCAAATACATGAGATGTGTTCTTCAGCTTGGTCAGCAATGAATGGTCACAGAAAATTCAGAAGCAGGTCATGTTGGATTTCATTAGATCATATAAACCATGTTCCTTCCACTAATTGTCAAAATCGTAGATAAGCGTAACCGCCCTGATAAATGTTACATTTTCTGGATAAAAACGAAGATAAATTTTCAGTGTAAATTTAATATGGTAAAACAAGTCCAACCTGCAAAGTCTAGATGCAAATGTCCTCTACTAAAAGAGAATCCACCAAAGGAAGCATGCGGCTGAAACTTTAAAGCGCCAAAACATATATGCCATAAAAATTACTGGGCACAAACCACAGCATTCATTCGGTAAAAACTACCAGCATAAGTCCAGAAAGTATCTCATACCTCTTCTAGAAGCACAATAACTATTCTCAACCACCTTCAAGCATCCATGTCTTGCTGGAGCAGTATAAGCTACAGTAATTCCTGCAAGACAGATGATCCGCATTATTTGAAATGAAGAAAGCACCAGGATGGTTATATAAACAACAACAAAGAGCAATTAAACACTTTACATGAAGGCCAAAGAATAAGAGAATCAAGTTGGAGCAGGGAAAAGTTGTAAAGCAAAATTGAATTTAAAAGGAAACTTCATCTATATGAGAGAGAANAATTTAAAAGGAAACTTCATCTATACGAGAGAGAAAGAGGTGCCATTATTCCCTTTGGATGAAGAAGGCTATATCCAAATCTTACATGAAAGTATTTAATCATGTGAAATAGAAAACATCATCTGCTATTTGAAGCCAAATATGATTCCTTTGGCTGGCATTAAAACTGTTCTTGTCTTTATTTCTTTGATGCACTCAACCAATGATGATGAAGCAGCTTCAAATCTCAATCAAAATTTCTTGTGCACTGAATAGAGATCATGTCACGATCTTCTCTCGCTTTCCCTTCTATTTCTACTTCCACCAATCACCATGAATGGATCTCTAATGTGAGGTAAATCTTTTCCTTTGCCTTCTTATATTTTTATTTTGAAGATTAATTTGACATATATCTAATAATCAATGTGATAGGGTGGTCAATTTCACAATATCACCGAGCATGGTAAACCAGGTCAGTATCAAATTTATTAGATCTTGGCCTTCCTTCACCACACTTCCATTGTTACTTCCAGTGTATCACTATTACTTCAACAACCATCCGAAAGATAAAAAATGAACCTAATGCTGATATTGCGTCTCTTTCAAATTCAGAAATCAATTTGGATGAAGAAGACTATATCCAAATCTTACATGAAAGTATTTAATCATGTGAAATAGAAAACATCATCTGCTATTTGAAGCCAAATATGATTCCTTTGGCTGGCATTAAAACTGTTCGTCTTTATTTCTTTGATGCACTCAACCAATGATGATGAAGCAGCTTCAAATCTCAATCAAGATTTCTTGTGCACTGCATAGAGATCATGTCACGATCTTCTCTCGCTTTCCCTTCTATTTCTACTTCCACCAATCACCATGAATGGATCTCTAATGTGAGGTAAATCTTTTCCTTCGCCTTCTTATATTTTTATTTTGAAGATTAATTTGACATATATCTAATAATCAATTTGATAGGGTGGTCAATTTCACAATATCACCGAGCATGGTAAACCAGGTCAGTATCAAATTTATTAGATCTTGGCCTTCCTTCACCACACTTCCATTGTTACTTCCAGTGTATCACTATTACCTCAACAACCATCCGAAAGATAAAAAATAAACCTAATGCTGATACCGCGTCTCTTTCAAATTCAGAAATCATATTAAACCCTTGTTTGGCATCTATTTATAATTGGTCACTTTTTATACATATATTTCATTTTCATGGGACCCACTTACCCCCATTGATTTCTATTTATTTATAATTTAAACCACTATAAACAACTCCCAAAAACATGTTTTAAGTTTTTAGGTTGTTACCTAATGGTGTTGTAAATGCATAAATTACTTTGTTGCATTTGCATGATGTGATCTAGAACTCCAAAATTGAAATTACAAAAGGATCAAGATTTCATAGCTTATAATTAGCTTGCAAGTTAGTAAGTCACAGGTATAAATATTGATCCTCTCTTAGTTAAATACATCTAAATACTACATTAGACAAACTACAAACCTTCATATTTTGCTTTTAACATTTTTTTTTATAAGTATATTTTACCTTAACTTTGAGGACAATGCTGTCCAAAAGTTTGGGATGTGTCAAAACTAGATCTCTATGTATTTTGTCACTAAGCGTCAGAGTCAAATCTAGCTGAGTATTTGCTGATTTACTTCTGTTATGAATAAAAAAATTTGACGAAGTACAAAAAGATTTTTATTATGTTAATTTGGTCAGTCAACTTATTTGCTTAAGTTGAATTTCAGGTATTTAAGGTTAATTCTAGAAAAATGAAGAATGTTGCTACTCTAGTACCAATATTGCTTTGGATGATTGTCAATGTGAGGCTATCTATAGTCTATACTCGAACACATGACGATGAGTGAATTGTTGCTTTCAGCGCAAGTAATTTCAAATTACCTCAAACAAAGTCGTTACATTTAGCTTTGTGCTTTGAGCATTTAACAGAACCTATGAAGTCAGAAATCAACGATCATGATAGCAAATGACTAATAGCTGCAAGTGGGAAGCAATATCACCCCTAACAATTTCCATGTCCAAGATTTAAAGCTACAGCATCCTTTAGTAACCATTGAACAATCCACAAAACATATATGACAAAATGTCATCCTCGAATCATATCTCTATAATCATTAGTAAAGCGAGGTTCAAACTTCAAAGCATGAAGTCGTAGATATCAAGTGTGTAGCATGAGCTGCAATGCTCTCTACCTAGTGGCAGCAAGATATAATCACTTCAGGTAGTAAATAAAACATCTTCAAATAATTCTAATAAGTAGATTTATATAATAAATACTATTTGTGGGCGCACATAATCGAACACACAAATCCTCTATATTCAATAAGATCATTTTCGCATTTTGCTGACCTGCAATTAAGTAGACCACAGATGCCAAGAAAACCATAGCCGAAGGAATGAACATAACCATCCAGTAATAATCAGCAGTCTCCTGATCCGTCAAAACAAACGCCCCTGTCAAAGGATCCGACTCCCTTCCACTGCCACCACCACCAACCTCCGTAAAATTAACTGCCAGCGGCTGAATCCGCAAGTCCCCACAGAAAGGCCGCCTCAATTTATCGTTTGGAAAAACTACTTTCAAGCTAATTACAGTGGAAAGCAAAATCGCAACAGAAATTAGGGTTAGTGTTAACAGTATAAAAGGCTTTTGGAGCTTGTGCCATGCCTTGTCCTCATCTCGGAGAAAGTCGTACTCGTGTTTAGGCATGAAGGTCTGGCGTAGTGCATCTCCTCTTATATCCTCATCTCGGAGACAGTCGTACTCGTGTTTCGGCATGAAGGTCTGGCGTAGTGCATCTCCTATTATCGCCATTTCAGTAATTGCAATTACATATAAGTTTATTAACTAATATACATGATATTGGTATCTGTCTCTTTTGTGCAGGAGCGAGAGTGAGGGTTTTGGGGAAATTTTGAAATGAAACGTGAATTGAATCTGAATTTTGTTGGTTGGGTCGGTTGGTGCTGTAGTTGAAGGTAGATAAATCTTGGCGGAGAAGGAAATTTTGATTGTTTAAAGAGAATTTAAATTGTTAATTTTTTGTTAGCACCTACTTCATTTCTAACCAGAATCCCAACCTACCTATCATTATTCATTTTTATCTATTTATTTATATTAATAAATTGTTTACAAATTCTTTCCAAATCAAAGCTAAGGGTTCGATTGAAATTTCTTCTCTACAATTACTTGTCTAGACTTTAATTGAATCGTTAGATCAATGAATGATTCTGCTTATTGAATTTCGATAACGGAACACATTTTTACATCAATTAATCAATACAATCATGTTGATGTTTAGTCCTTGTTTGGATTATAACTTAAAAATGGATAAAAATATAAATCAAGGTCAAGAATTAATTTTAATTAGATATTTTATAA
>CAIGRR010362952.1:0-26446 GCA_903798365.1 Fraxinus sp. 1973-6204
TTCGTGTGCTTGTTTTTTAGTTTTAATCGGATCAATTACTCGTTAAAGGTTGAAATACTCTTATACCATATTAATATTTGATGTTCCATTTTAGAAAGTCATTCTTATGAAGAGAAGTATCACAATACCTTATATGTAGGTCTATATTTTAGTAATTAGTTGATATTTTTCTTGTATGGAATGAAGTTGTGTTTTTTAGCGGGGATGAACTGATTTTTTAGCTATGTTTTTTATTCTAAATTCAAAGGAAACACGGAGTCCGTGTCTCTGCGCAGCACATAAACTTTCTCTGTGCTGCGCGGAGATCTTGTTTGATTCCAAAAACTAAGAAATCGAACTCAATCTTCACTGTCAAAAAAAAAGAAGTCAACGCAGCGCGGAGACACGGACACTCCATTTTTTTTAAGAGTGCTAACAATTAAAATGTTTCAATTCATCACTTTAGCTTTTCTCTGTTCATGAATTAAACAATATTTCAAAAGGTTGCTGCTCGTGTTCTGCTAGATGTTCAAAATTACATTTACCATGGACGAAAGTTTAAATTCCAAACCTTTCATTCATAACAAATTGGAGACAAAATATACAACAAATAAGCTCTGCAATCAACAAGCGAATACTATATCTTCCTGTAAGTTTTCTTTTGTAATGGCTTTCTCAAACCTGGAATGGCTACCACTGTTTTTGTTATTGAATATACAAATGAATTCATGGCCATGAATAAACTCAACACATAGAAAATATTCATCAATTCGTATATCAGCATATGTTGCTTTCACAAATTCTTAATAACTTCATAATATTTCTCCTTAGTTTTACATAGGGGGTGGACATGTGTTAGATTGAGTCGATTTTTGCTTCAACCCAAACCCAACCCAACACGATTAATTTGGTCAAATTTTAACCCAACACAACCCGCGTAAATGTTGAAACCCAACCCAACCAACCCAACCTAATAAAATATCGGTTGGGTTGGGTTGGATTGATCGGTTTGAGACGACTTGTCATCAAAAATTAAAGTCATCCAATTTTCTATTATATTAAATTCAGATAAACAAGATTAAATAGTAAGTAAATAAATAAATAAAATTATATATATTATCTTATTCAATCATCATTAGCCGAACTTACAAAGAACAAAGTACATTTAACATAACATATTAACATGAAAAACTTATACTACATTTATTATGGGAACGACGATAAGCTCCACCTCTAAAATGCACAAAGGTAATTACAGTTACATTATTCACTCATACTTTGTAGGTTCATTTTATTTTTAGACATTTTATTTATTTTTTATTTTTTTAAAAGTTGGCGGGTCGGGTTCGACGGGTTTATTTGATTTTCATGAGTTAATTCACAATTCAATCCGCCCCGCTTACACAGCAAATCCACCCAATTTGTGTAAAAATAACAAAAAAATCGATCCAAATTGATCGAGTTGGTTCGATTTGAACGATTTTGACGGGTTATTAGGATTTGCCCACCCCTAGTGAAGTAGTAATAAATAGATGCCATGATGTACACAATTTACCAAAGAATATGCTCGTAGTACATAAACCTAGACCATAACTTGCCACCTTCCTTGAAGGAGCACCAAAGAATATACCAAACTAAAGAGACCTGCCCATACCTACTCTACCTAAGCCCATCCAAAATAAATGAAGGAGGAAACCAGAAAATGCATTTTTTTTTTTAATTAGTTATTCGATGAAAACTATCTTATTTTTTCCTATTATTTTTTGTTATACTATTTTATTTTACTTAAGTTAGATAGCAAGATGTCATTTTACTCAAATTCGATAAATTTTAGATGAAAATTATCGAAAGGGATCAAATGTGCTAATTTATCAAAATTTGGGGACAAAAATCAGACAAAATAAGGCCAATGACAATATCACAACTTCGACTAAAGGTTAGGGATGAAATTTACAATTTTCCTTTTAAATAATATTCATAAAAGCATTACGAATACCTTCCCACACTTGACAAAGTTACGAGTCAATTTCTTGTAGAAATTGGAAACACTACGAGCATGCCATTTTACATAGTGATAAGCTATTGATTATGACACTTTTGGTATAAATTAAAATTCAGATTTTAATTTAAATCAAAGTTGTTACTAATTTCAATCACATGTTTTATAAGATCCATAACTTTTCAGCCACATCTTTCATCAACTTTTATCAAAATTAACTTAAAATTCGATTTTAATCCCCACCAAACAAGGGCTATAATGCGAAAATTAGATTTCGCACTTTGAAGACGCTGGATTTCACCCTTTTTCATAGGGATTGAATTTATATTTTCATTCAAGTCAAAATCAAAAATTAATTTCAACCTCATATTGAATAGAATATATAATTTTTCAATGACACGTTCCATCAATTTTAATCAAAATCTAATGAAAATATGATTTTTACCTTCGCCAAACAGGCTTAACTTTTCCTACTTTCATATCAAATTGTGCAAATTGAATTCCGGATAAAGATATGAATCATGCTACATTTATATTTTTGGTACACATCTTTGTACATATCCCTCTCACATGTATGTGGGGTCCGCAATGTGGAGCCCGTTGTGGACCCCACACACATGTGAGATGAATATGTACAAAGATGTGTACCAAGAATGTACACTTAACTTTTTCCTAAAGATATATGTAAAATCCCCTGAATAGTGACCTGTGGCTTAGCTGCATTCAGAAAAGACATTTTGGCTTGCAAGTTGTAAGTTATAAAAGACAAGTAGTCGGTCCATTCACATCATCTCGTAAAACATTTTTTGTCTATATTAACTTAACACGAAGGGGTCATCAAAACACTGATTGTCCACCTACCAAGTGGACACCATACCCTCTGCACTGCCNTTTTGTCTATATTAACTTAACACGAAGGGGTCATCAAAACACTGATTGTCCACCTACCAAGTGGACACCATACCCTCTGCACTGCCTTGCTAGGTTGGATTTAACGTTGGAAAAACATGTGCATAAAATGAGTGATTCTACCCAACACCAGTCTAATCTACATAACAATAGATATTTTTTTTTTCATAATCGTAGATGTTTGGACTAACTTGCGCCCACTTCAACTAATCCCACGAGGTCCTTAGGTTTACGATCGAATACTCACCTGAGTGGCTCTAAGAGGACTCGAACTGATGACCATTGGAGAGTAAACCCAAAACTTGACCAATTGAACAACCCCTCATGATTACGTAACGGTAGATATATGAAGTTTATTTATTTATAAAATTAGAATCGATTATGGAAATGATTTTCTGTCTCTTGATTTGGTTAATGCCGAAAGATAAAAAGTTTCTAAGCTCCTTTTTTGCCTCATTTTTTTAAATTAATTTTTTCAAACTCATTTTGAATCATAAATTATAGGACGAAGCTACAAGTACAGGGGCCCTTTCACAGGGCCCCTGCCAGGTAACACACATCCGGGGGGGAGCCGATTTTTTTTGTTTTTAATACATTGGGGTGGGGCCCCCATTACAGTGAGGGGCAGGTAAGCCCCCTGTGAAACTCAGTCCTGTACTCA
Organism: Fraxinus sp. 1973-6204; assembly: GCA_903798365.1. Classification (NCBI taxonomy): domain Eukaryota; kingdom Viridiplantae; phylum Streptophyta; class Magnoliopsida; order Lamiales; family Oleaceae; genus Fraxinus; species Fraxinus sp. 1973-6204. Next base: position 3,549 of record CAIGRR010362952.1, read on the forward strand.
GGGCTTTTTTCTAAATTATAGGACCTACATCTTTTATCAATTTTTAAACTATATATTTAATCAATTTTAATTAAAATTTACTATAAATCTAATTTCAGTGAAACCAAATTGGCAACTATCGTTGACAATGAAAAATTTGATTTACGACTTCTTGCAATATGCTGTAGTGAGACATATGGGTGACAAAAGAGTTGAGTAGCTTGTTGATTCGGCTCGTCAAAACTCGGTTCATAGACGACTCAAACTCGTTTTGAGACAAACCTGAGTTGAGCCGAGGGTTCATTCGACCAACCGAGCAAGGCTCGGCTTGTCAACTCGTGAACGGCTCGTGGGCCGTGAGCCCAAAAATGTGAACAAAAAGTTAAAAAAAAAATTAGAAAAAAAACTCGAACTCATGGGCTCGTGAGCTCATGAGTCGAGCCGAACTCGTGGATAGATGGACCGAGCCAATTCAACTCGATTTATTGCCACTACTAGTGAGACATAGTATTCTTATAAATGGAAGCATCACTTTCATCATTTTGTGAATATTTCATTCGATGATGAGCCGAGCTCCTGGGTACATGGGCCGAGCCGGCTCAATTCGGCCAATTGCCACCACTAATAAGACATGGTATTCTTGTGAACGAAAGCATCACTTCCATAATTTTACGAAGACTTCATGTCGAATATGACAAGTAAATGAATAGTGTGGTGAGAATCAAACATAAATATGTACTGCTAAATTTAAAGACAAAGGAATTCAAAATCGGGACAACCATACTTTTTTGTCCGTATCTTTTTTCTTTTTCTTTCTTTTTTCTTTTTTGGTGGTTGGAACATCACAATAATACGAAGATATTTTACTTTGCCTTTACATTTGTGGTATATGAGATCCATGAATGGCTATTAGGAGGGCCATTAATTAATTAATTTTTTAATCTTTTTATATCAATAATAATGAAAGCGTGTAATAAATTATTTAATTCCAATCATTTATAAAGAATTACTTTCACTTTTATCTTCTTTTAGCCGGAAAAAATTGACCCGTCCAATCCAATTCAACGATGGTTATTTTGAAACCGCGTAAGGATCAAAATGCACATATTAAAAAGTACAAGGATCAAAACGGAAAATAAAAGAAGAGTAAAAGAGAGATAGAGAGAGGTCACCACCGCCCCACTGGCCAACTACCACCACAGACTCCGTGAAAACTTTGAACTTCACACTTTCCTCCACCAAACGGCCGCCCAAATAACAAATAATTAAAATTAAAAGAAATTACTAATAGAAAATAAAACACGGAAAGCCTGTTCCCTATAAAAACAAAATAAGTCACCCTTCTCCCTTTCTTCTCTCTTAATAATCTCCAATCCACCTCTGTCGGTCGTTTCACCGAATCTCCAGATCTCCAAAACTTAATTTATTACTTTTATTCTCAAATTACATATAATTTTCAGTGTATTGTTGAGCAGAAAGGAAATTTTTTGGACGGATTTTGGAGAATTGAAGGTTGAGCTTCGACGGGGGTTACCGCGGTGGATACAAATGCAGTTTGCCTGATTAACTATCGAAGCGATTAATTTGTGTGCTTCAATTTTACCTCAAAAAAAATTGCTCAGAGGCCTGAGCTGATTGGATCAGGAAACAGAAACGAGGCGGTATTTTCTGAGTTTTTGAGAAATCATGCAGCGTCAAGATCAGCGGAAGAAGGTTTTGGTTCTTTTCTGAAACACCTCTCCTCCCTCCCTCCCTCCCTATATGCGTAATGCGTTATTCATATCTTCTGTTTAGGGTTTCTTTTTTCTGCTTAAAATACGAGTTCATACGCTTTAAATTTTCATAATTACAAATCGAATTTCTTGATCACAAAACTGAGATTTTTCTGAAAGAATTCATCTTCTATTGAGTTTAATTTTAAGTAAATTTAGAGTTTTTTCCCCCTGGAGTTGACTATGTTGCATTCAGGAGTTTTCGGCTTCATTTCATAGGGCATGGAAAAAAAAAAAGCTGAAATCTTGCAACTGGAGAAATGAAATTACATTTATTTTTATTAGATTATAACGGTTACATTAGGATTTGATCCAGTGAATGACGTTTGCTAATGCTACCTATGAGTATTTAATTTATTGATTTGTTAGATCTAATATTTGATAGTCATGTCGGTTTATCTTTTACTTTATGCTGGCTGATTATTTATGCGATACTAGTGTTTTAGGAGCATTTTCCTTTCTAGATTGTTATTTGAGAGCCCAATGCCATCTGCAGATTCTGTACTCTTTACTCCATCATCAGAATCTCTGTCTGCCTAAGTGATAGCTGTTTGGATTCCTACCTTTTGATTTTTTTTTTTTCCAAGAAGCTTATTTGTAACTTGCTTTACAGGATTGAGCTTGATTTTTCTTCATTATTTTCCCTTACAAAACATTTTCTTTATCCCTTTCTTGAACTTGGAAAATTCTATTGGATGTAGTACTAATTCTGGGTATCAGAAGTTTTTTATAGGAATTCTGTAGTGAATAACACATTATCTGTCACCTTGAAATTCTCAAGGAGAAGCACAGTGTACTCAGTTCTTACTAGTCACTGCTAAAATATTATTCACGCCTTCATGATCTGACCATGTATTAATTATTTGCAGAGCCCCAAAGAGATGGAGTTTTTTACTGAGCACGGAGATGCCAACAGATACAAAATTCTAGAGATTATTGGCAAGGGGAGCTATGGAGTTGTTTGTTCAGCCATTGACACGCAGACTGGGGAAAAAGTAGCAATAAAGAAGATAAAGGACATTTTTGAGCATAGCTCTGATGCTATCCGGATTTTGCGTGAGATTAAGTTGCTTCGGCTTTTGCGTCATCCTGATATCGTTGAAATTAAGCGGATCATGCTGCCATCCTCCAGGCGTGATTTCAGAGACATTTATGTTGTATTCGAGCTTATGGAGTCCGACCTTCATCAAGTCATCAAAGCTAATGATGACTTAACGCATGAGCACCACCGGTTTTTTCTCTATCAGATGCTGCGAGCACTGAAATATATGCATACAGGTAACTTTCAGCATCCTTTTTTTGGCTGCATTGGCTTGAACAGATATGCATAACTTGAGAGATTGAATTGCAGTCTGGTGGTTCATAGATGAATATACTTCGCCTATCTTCATTTTTTTAGTTTTGTTTTTTCAGCGTCGTGTGTACCATTCTGACATCTCCATTTCTTTAATTCTCGTGTTGATCATGGAACACTTTAGTTTAAGTGTGGCTATTATATGGTTTTTATTTCTTATTTAAACATCTTTGGTTTCAGCTAATGTGTACCATCGAGATCTTAAACCAAAGAATATATTGGCAAATGCAAACTGCAAACTTAAAATATGTGATTTTGGATTAGCAAGAGTGGCCTTCAATGATGCCCCAGCAGCTATTTTTTGGACGGTATGTTATTCTTTAAACACGTTCTCGTATTAATTATGGTTTGGTACTTCATCCCGTTGCCAGGGGATGCAAGTTTGGGTATTGTTCTCATTTCTAAAGGTGTCTGGATTCCTGTCCTTTTTTTGACTTTTCTGTCACAAAATTACAGGATTACGTTGCTACGAGATGGTATAGGGCTCCTGAGCTGTGTGGATCTTTCTCCTCCAAGGTAACTATCATGTAAACAGTGCATTGCTTTTTCCCTTTCTTGATGTAGATCTGAAATGTGCCGGGAGCATGGTCGCATATTATTTTATGGATCATAACAACTTTGACTTCATTCGTTGCCTATGTTAGTTTTGCAACTATATGTGCACGATATGGGTCAATAACATATCTCCACTTAAATATGCTGATGGCGTTGACTTGTTTATTTAAATACACGATGTATGTATTCAAAGTGCCTTATGTGAGTAGTAATTGTAGATTAAAACAATTGTTGTTCAGGGAGGACTATTGAACTCTCTTGGAAGTTGATATTTCTGTTCTTTGAGGTAACTGTGTCAGATTGCAACATTTCCGCCGGGGAGGGGGTTTATTGCTGTCATTTCTTTTGGTTATTGTGAATCTTTCTCACTAGTGCTAATATGTTGCTTGCAGTATACCCCTGCTATTGATATTTGGAGCATTGGCTGCATTTTTGTGGAGGTCTTGACCGGGAAGCCATTGTTTCCGGGCAAAAGCATAGTGCATCAGTTGGATTTGATTACTGATCTTCTGGGGACGCCATCGGCAGATACAATTTCTTGCGTACAGCACATCACCCTCTATACTTTGTATTTTCATGCTTACTAGTTATGAAAGGATATTGTCCAAGATATTTGTGTTAACTGTCATATTATGTCATGGATGCAGGTACGCAACGAGAAGGCAAGAAAATATTTAGCAGGAATGCGGAAGAAGCACCCAATGCCTTTTGCTGAGAAATTTCCCAAAGCAGATTCTGCGTCACTTAATTTATTGAAAAGGCTGTTAGCATTTGACCCAAAGGATCGACCAACTGCAGAAGAGGTACATTGTACCTTAAAAATATAATGGCATTGTACAAGCTGCATATGTTTAGATATGCATTACTAGATTGAGCTTTTCAGTTATATTTTTCTCTTGTATTTATTTGGTGTATTTGTATATTAGGCATTGGCGGATCCTTACTTCAAGGGACTGGCTAAAATTGAAAGGGAACCTTCCTGTCAGCCAATCTCAAAGTTGGAGTTTGAGTTTGAACGGCGAAGAGTGACAAAGGAAGACATCAGGGAATTGATATTTCGGGAAATATTAGAATACCATCCCCAACTACTGAAGGACTATATGGCAGGAATTAACGGCATGAATTTTCTATATCCTAGGTTTTGAACACTTCCATTTTGAGCTTACCTATTTAATTAGAACTTTAAACCTTACATTACATGACTCTCATAGAATAATGGATTTTGCTCTATGCAGTGCCATTGGTCATTTCAGGCAACAATTTGCCTATCTTGAGGAAAATGATGGAAAAAGTGGACCCGTGATTCCTCCTCAGAGAAAGCATGCCTCGCTTCCGAGGTTGGTTCATTCATTTAATTTATTTAATATGTTGTTTCTGTTATACATCTCGTCCTCATAAAATAATTAATGTTGTCAAAGTGTTGATATGGATTTTCCTTTTCGCTATTTGTTTTTTAAATGAGGAAAGAACTTTGTCTGGCTGAAATTAGATAAATTTACGGATATGTGAATGCAGTATGAGATGAGGAAACAACTAATGCTCTTCACTTTTTATTGAAGTTTAAAAAATAAAGGTGAATTCTACCAGGGGTCCCCAACCTTTCTTAAGTTGGACGCCCATGTCTTTATCCTACCATTTCTTGAAGTCATAGCCCCAACATCTTAAACCTGTGGCGCCCATGTACCCAGCTAACGGAAAGTGTATATTTGAACATTAAATGACCATGGGACACTTATGTGGTGTCGGACTGAGTAGGTAAAATCGTCCAAACAGATTTCCTTTATGCCAAAACAAATCAAACAGTGACTTCAACTTTCATTTAGAAATCCAAATAGGATGCAATTCCTTAATGTTTATGAAAACATGTCCCCTTGCTTCAACTCATCCTGACATTACGTGAGTGTAGCTTGGCCGTTTAAAGCTGGGACATGGGTACCACATATTTAGAAGGTCGTGGGTAATGGATACAACAAATGGTAGTTGAGGACATGGGTGCCACACTTAGGAAGGTTGGGAACTCCTAGTGGAAAATAACATTAACGCATTTTCTATAAAAGCTTATTGCAAATTGGATTGGTTTCTCCTTTACAAGTTAGTGCTTGAGCCACTTAATTGTTATTGATCTATTTTTCCGAAATTCCTTACACAAGGATTTAGAAAATCAAGACAACTTTGCAGTCTGCTTCCCTGTTTTCCTGACTTCTTTAACTAGCCTCTTAAAATATCTTCTGTTTTCATGTATATAGAATAATATTGTGTCAATTTTACTTGGTGCAGGTCTACTGTTAGCTCGAGTACTATACCTCCTACGACACAACAGAATGTGTCTATATTTGATAATCATCAAAATACAAAAGAAATGGCCACTGGAGTTATTTCGGAGGTCATTTCTGGAAATCTTTCAAAGGTTTCACAGCCACCACCACATATGCCCAATGGTATTAAACATTTTCTGCAAAATCTCCTTTTCTGATCTCGTTACTAGTCCACCATGTAATATGAGATTAAGAAAGTACTATAATCCCATGCATTGTCTTTGATCACCGATGGAAGCTAGACGTATTTATCTGCGGTATTGCAATTGAGCATGTGGAACAAGGCCAACAAACATCTGCACTTTCTTCTATTTATCTTTTTGGATAGTTGGAAAAAATTTGTAAGGTTATGTTCAGTGAGGAGGTCATATAGGTTCAGTGAGAGAGGAGAGGGAGGGGATAGGATGTTATTCGAGGACAGGAGGATCATATAAATATTTATGCTATAAACAACAGCCTGTGAATTGGTTTATGCAACATGAATCTTACTCGAATTGAAATATGTTGTTTTTCCGTTTTCAGTAACACGTCCATTTTTTGTGCAGCCAAGCTGGGAAGAGTGGTAGGGCCAGTTCTACCATATGAGAATGTCAATCACATCAAGGAGGCCTACAATGGGAGAGTACATGTTCAGAATGCTGCTCTTCCAAGACCAGTCTTTCCACACTTTTCTACAACTAACTTGGCAAAGAATCAAGAGAAGTATCGTACTGAAACTGAGACGGAGTCATCACAAGGCAAACAAGAATCTCAGCAATCCATGCTGGTTAAATCAACAAATGGCATGAATATTCCCATCGAGCACAAAGTGCAACCTCATCAGCTTTTACCTCCTAAATTAACTCCAGGAATGAATGTCGACTTAAATAGTAGCACGTACTACCTGACGCACTCAAAGGCAGGCCTATTGAACAGTCAACTTGCTTTAAACGTGAAAATGCTTCAAGCTCAATCTCAGTTCAGTGCAGCCGGGGCTGCTGCTCACAGAGAAGTTGCTGTTCAGTTTGTACCAACTTAGTAGGGGAGATCACCTGAAATGATATCTTGACAAGGGAGCTTTCGACTTGGATGACCAAGGGAGGGCACCAAAGATGAACAGTGTTTATGAATTGTGGTCGTGGATGGTGTGAGGAAGATCTTGTGCATTAATCACCTAGAGATTCAGCGTCCCACAGTATGTCTAGTTTGGTTAGGAGAGATATATAGTGAGAAGAGAGTTTTTTTATTTAGTTTATGAGGAAGTATTGGTCCCTGTAAATTTACAATCATTGTATTATTAATTTATATAAATAAGTATTTGTTGTTCATAGATGATTGCTCCTTTCATATTTATCATGAACCAATTAAGCAATTTGTCAATTCTAATGTACATAAAAGCTGTGGGGTGAATACATCATTAAACTTGAATACCATTCAATATTTGCAAAATTAAGTTTATGACAGAGTCGACAATCTCCCTAAAGTGGTGGCAAATTCAAGAAAGGATGGTTAGAGGGTTGTTTATTTTTATTTTATATGTTTTTGTTTATATATTTTTGTGGTTTTTTCTTTTTCCATTTTTTTTTGTTTATTTGAACGTGAAGAATATCTTTTCCCCTCAATTTAATGTATGTTTTGAGATGAAAATCATCTAAAAAGACATATTTACTGTGAAAGTTGAAGTGAGAACAAAATTGTCACCTGTCTAATTTTCGCTTGACGAGGTCAAAAGGAGGATGCGAAAGTAATTGTCAATATCACGAAAAGATTGAAAACAATACCGTGTTCGCTAAACAAACAAAATAAACAAGAGAACGATCCTTACTTGTATCTTCAACCAAAGGGAAATGAAAATTCTTACTTGGAAATGGAGTCACAATTCGCCCAATGATTTATATCCACACACAATCAGCTGTGTGCTAATCAATAACTGTTTATTCCATTCTTGCACATCTCGTGAAGATTTTCATTAGCTTCTAACGGTGAGTAATTGCCAACGGCTAATAATAGTGAAATTATTGCATGTCCCACAACAAGAACACGAGAATCCAAACCCAACTGTCGGTTATATCCTCAAAACGAAATTTATTCATGCATGCTAAGTTCAGACAATTTTCTTCCCATTTTCCCGTAATTCCCACACACCACCTTTTCACTATTGTTACAGATTTTCAGAATTCATGGAAGCTTTATGGAGCATAGAAGACAAATTCAAGGTATCAACACAAAAGGCTGTTGCATTTTTTGCTTGCACTGGTTTTCTAGCGATCTGTCTTTGCACAGCTGCTGCTATGAAGAGGTGTAGGAGGAAAGGAGCAGTGTATCAAGAACCATACACTGAGGCATCAACCACCACCACAACATGGGCTGAGCCGCCACGGCCGGGGTGGGGCTCGGTGAAGAGAGCATTGATGAGCTCGGTGCGGTGGAGTGGGACGAGCAAGTGGGATGTGCAGTTCAGAGGGAGTGAAAGAGAGAGGCCTACACCATTGCTTGTAAGAGGAAGTCGTGCAAGAGATTTCGGGTGGCAGAGTCATAATTCAACTTCACCTGTGTGGCAAAGGCCAATACTCATGGGTGAAAAGTGTGAGCTGCCAAGATTTAGTGGGCTTATACTGTATGATGAAAGAGGGAGGCCACTTGATCAGTGTGAAGAAGGAAATATTGACAAACAGGTAACGTAATTATGATGTGTTTGGTAGGTTCGACTAATGCTTAATTTGATATCTTTCTTATCACAAAAATCAATTGACTAACACATTCTCTATTGGGGAATTCAGGAGGAAAAGGCTGCAGATGTGAGAACCACACTGAGAGATTTGCTATGATTGCCTATTTGTTCTTGGTTGTTTATTTCTTCCTGTTGGACTAGGGGTTTGCCCTGTATTTTTGTAAAACTATGTAAACAATGCGATTAATTATCTTCTACTGCGAGTTTTTAATTGCCTTTTTAAGCACGAGTGAGAATCAACAACATTTTGCTAGTCTTAAGAGCAAGTTTGTTCTTTTTTCATGGCTTTTGAAAAGTCAAAAACTATTTCTGGGATTAAGAAATTGCATTTAAACATGTTTGAAAAACTTTCTTGAAGTGCTTTATCTAGCTACAAGACTGGCGTAAGATAGTTTTTTCAAGAAACTCTTCTACAAGAAGTAGAAGCTTGCCAATCAGGCCTACAGATGGCTTTTGTGTTAGGCTGAGAAAACTGTAGTGTATATATTCAAATTGAATGCTGTTTGGCTGTGTGGATGAGACTTTTTCTTCTTGACCATCCTCCAACAACTCACTAATATCGTATGTTGACATTGTTATTATTTTCTCAGAATTCAAATTTGGATTACAATTAAAAATCAGAATGAAAAGCACTCTATATCTTGTTTCCTCTAACTAGGAAGCAAATCGAAACGGGAAATATATTTCCTATCGAAATCATAATTATCCATATTGGAACAAAACATACTATTTATTAGCTATCGAGATTGTTGATCTCGAAATCTAGCGGGAGACATGGTCGACAAATCCCAACTCCTCTTTTATTCACATGTATGTTACAACTTACATGTACACTTGGATAACTACGTAAGATTGCTCGTGACCATAGCTCCGACAAGATGTGATAGTCGCGGCACTCCAACACTCAAGTAAATTGGTGAAGAAGACACTTTGGGTATGAAAGAAACACAATGGATGAAAATATGGATGTCGATTTTGAAGAGAGAAAACAAGCTTGCAATCAGAGTGTGGACCTTGCGTGACATTCTGCGTCTTTCCTAACTGATTGTCACGCGATCTGTATCGTAGGATGAGACGCAATAAAAATTATAATTATAAACACTTGTAGATTGAAAAATGCATGATTTTTTTATTTTTATTTATCGACCTCAGATTGGTCAGGTTCATCATTTTTGGTCAGCACAAATTTCTTCTTACATTATCTACCTTATAAATAAGATGATGTACATGGACTTTTTCAATGAGTTTTGTCTTTGTGACTTTAAGGGAGAAACTTTGACCTCTTCATTGCATATAAAACCTCTTGCAAAACCTTATAGCCAATAGGTATAGATTGCAAGAGCACATTCCACAAGAATGAGGCTTACTCTCTTCAAGCATGCTGTTCTCTATGCTCTCATTATAACCTTCAGTATGTTAACGATAAACTGCGGATGTTTATTCGGCCAAGCCAGAGTAACGAACTTCGGTGTGACGACTCGAGGTCAGGTTCAAATAATATGTGCCTCAAATTTTACATGTTGATTCCACTTTCTTAACCTTCAAGAGAATATTTATTCGACGTCTTCCCCAAATTTTCCCTTTTCTTTCGGTAGTGATTTGATTCATGGCTTCTTCGATATGACAGAAGGTTTCCCCCGCCGCAGCAACAGGGAGCTTCCACCCGGAGGCAATCCTTCTCCGGCAGCAGATCCCAATAATCACGTGCATCACTAAGTCTACTTTTGGTGCATCGAATTAGGCTTATAGTAGAGGTTGATAGTGACAATTACATTCTTTTAAATAAAAATTCAAAGACTATCATCCATCTTTATCGATCATTATACCCTCTACCTAGTATATGTTTGTATTTTCTCTTTCTTATCAGTTTAAAATTTTTTGTGATTTCCAAATATTGGCATAGTAGAGAGTTTCGACCGTGATGATATCCATTGCGCGATTCAGACTCCCAAACTTGAGCTTAGTGCTCGAACTACCTGGTCGAGCCCAAAAAACTGGTATAGCGGGGAAAGAGAAAGAACGTAACGATGATCACAACATCGTTGATTCCAAATGCTATAGCAGCGGGCTCAGGCCAAGGATCTCATTCCCCGTCCTTACATTATGAAATTTGCTACTTGTACATTAAAAGATATACATAGGGGTGTACACCTCCCTCGCATGGGGGTGGGATCCACTTGTATAAAATATTTTTTATTTAGGTGGGTCCTACCCTCATGTGAGAGGGATGTACACCCTTATGTATACCCTAATGTATCACTAACAAACCTCTTACATTATTACTTTTTTTATACATAAATATAATAATAATAAAATAATTTTATTAATCAAGACAGGAATAAGGACGAGGACGTGATTGGAACCATCCGCGACTTGGGGAAAGGATTTTGGTTCCGTTCTCGCCCCCACTGCCATCCTGAATAATTGATGAAATTCTTTGTCAATCATCTAGATTTATGGTTGGTGGAATTCATGGGATATATAAAGATTAAAATATGTGAATTGGAAAAGTCTCCAATAGGTACAAAGATTGTGTGCGACTCTTCAGATGCAAAATGTGAATAATGGAGAGTCGCGACCTTTGGATGTGGTGCAATCTAGACCATCAATCTTCAAATGGTGTGATCTAATGGTTGGAATTCATTTGTATCAAAAGATGCAACCGTTCGAAGAGACACATAAAAATCAAAAAATATGACCATCATAATTCCACTTTCACTCCAAATCAATTCAAAACAATTGATTTCTAATACTTTCTTTCTCATAATTCTGTCAAAAAAAATTCTATATTATTTTTGAGTTTCGTGTTCAATATTTTGTATTCGATAGCTTCCGTTCTAAAAAAGTACAGTCAAGCATTGGTCAGTCATACAAAATTAATATTGTGCTATATTAATTTTGGAAGAAGTATCGTATTTTGAGAGACGAACGTCCATTAGATCATATTAGCACCAGTGCAAGAGACGAAATCTGTGTGAATGAAATTTGCATTCGTATATTTCGCTTCATTTTATTTCCTTCGATTTTGTATTTTTTTTTATGTTTGAGTAAGTCATGATTTGATCATTATTACGAACGTACCATGATTTCGATAAGTTATCACTCTAGTATTTGCATGTATGCATCTTTATTAACGGAATATAATTATACAAGCTAATTTATCCAACAATTACATGTTCAATCACAGTCCACTTGATTCGAGGCATCAAATCAATTATACTAATAATTGATGGATCACTTCTTTCTTTCTTTCTTTTTTTATTTTAGATAGAATAAAGATAAGTGTATAACAATGGTTGATAACTGTGTTGTCAAAATCCTAACAAGTGATGTAGAAAATAATTTTTAAAAATAGATGAATATGATGATATCAAATAGGATGTTGTCAAAATGTTGTACATGTAGCATGATTCATGTTAAATAAGAATGACAATTGCACCGAATATTCAAATTAGATTTATGTCGAGTGTACACTTTCTCCAGACAACTTGCATAATATTGACTAGGCTTGAATATATTTCATATTCTAGATTATATTAATTATTTATTTTGTTTCTTATTTTAGATTAATTGGCCATTATGTATTATAATTTGTATTCTATATTAGATAAGAATCACAGTTGTATCGCTGATTCAAATTAGATTTATGCTAAGTGTACACCTAGATATACACTCAACATGACAGTCCTCTCACATGGGAGGTGGGGCCCCGCGATTATAAAATACTCACGACCCCACCCCCGTGAGAGGGTTGTTTCACCGATGGTGCACACTTAGCACAATTGTTCAAATTAATCCACAACGACTAAGTAATTATTCATTTTAAATCTAGATGAGATTAACAATTCATTAATTTTTTCCTATATTAGTTGCATAATTTGTTCTCATTTAAGATTAATTGGATAATTTATTTCTAGATTATATATATTTTTTTTAAAAAATCTATTTTAGATTAGACCGACATTTGAATAATTAATCTGTTCTGTAATCTCATATACAGGGGAGTGTATGTATATATAGGGGGAAGAGATTGCTCGACTCTCCGCGCTTCTAGCCATCGAGTCACCTCCAGTTCTCCCTTCTTTCAACCTCTGGTTTCAACCATTTCTCTATATCTAATTTCATCCGTCTCTATCTGGAAGGGAATTGTTTCAAACTTCTTTTTCTCTTAATGTTTAATTAGAGTGGTGGATAAGTGGATCTTGATCTGGAAATCAAATGTAAGTTGTTTTTCAAAATCCGTATTGTTTTATGCTTAGTTTTAGCATTAATGATCTGGGGTTTTCTTACATTTATGTAAGTTATGTTTGAAAGTCCCTTTTGGTTTCATGCTTCATTTCAGTATTGATTGTAAATTTAAGATCTGGGTCTTTCTTATATTTATGTAACTTTTTTTTGTCCCTTCAAATCCCTTTTGGATTTATGCTTAGTTGGTAGTATAATATTTGCATTTATAATCTGTGTTTTTTGTAGTTATGCTAGATCTGTTGATACTATGTGTTGAATTGTCATTATAACATTTGGAATCTAGTCGGCGTTACTTCATTTGATCCATATCATTGCATCATACATACGCATATCTATAAATTTTCTCCATGGTGTTGTATAAGCAAGTAATGAATTCTTGAAATTAATGAATTTCTGATCAGCATTGGAAAAGCTTGTTTTTGTGCATATCTTGCTGGAACTAACAGCATTGAGTGGATTTGTATTGAAATTTTGAATGTCAGTGCTGTTAATGCAGTTTCTTTAGTTGCTGATTTAGATCGATGGACCGCTGTACCTAATCCTTTATCTTTTCCTATATTTTGGTTAAAGGATTTAGCATGTTCTGTTGTTACTTTTCAAATAGCCAATAAAACAAACCTTGAAATACCTCCCAGGACTATATTCACTTGCTCTGTGTATCTGAATTGGATATTGCGTTCTTTTGGTTGCAGATATTGAGTTATAATGGCAGCATACACTCCGAAGAATATCCTCATTACAGGGGCTGCAGGATTCATTGCATGTCATGTTGCAAATAGGCTCATTCGAAACTACCCCGATTACAAGATTGTTGTCCTAGACAAACTTGATTACTGCTCGAACCTTAAAAACCTCACCCCCTCCAAATCTTCCCCAAAATTTAAGTTTGTCAAGGGGGATATTGCAAGTGCCGATCTTGTCAACTATCTTCTCATTACTGAGAACATTGACACTATAATGCACTTTGCGGCCCAGACCCATGTCGATAATTCTTTTGGCAACAGTTTTGAGTTCACTAAGAATAACATTTATGGCACTCATGTGCTATTGGAGGCCTGTAAAGTTACTGGCCAGATCAAAAGGTTTATCCATGTAAGCACAGATGAGGTTTATGGAGAGACCGATGAGGATGCTGTTGTTGGAAATCACGAAGCCTCACAACTCCTGCCAACAAACCCATATTCGGCCACAAAAGCTGGAGCTGAAATGCTTGTTATGGCTTATGGTAGATCTTACGGATTGCCTGTGATAACCACCCGAGGAAACAATGTTTATGGTCCCAATCAGTTTCCTGAGAAGTTAATCCCAAAGTTCATCCTTTTAGCCATGAGAGGAAAACCTCTTCCCATTCACGGGGATGGTTGTAATGTGCGAAGTTATCTCTATTGTGAGGATGTTGCCGAGGCATTTGAGGTCATTCTTCACAGGGGTGAAGTTGGTCATGTTTACAACATTGGAACTAAGAAAGAGAGGAGAGTGATTGACGTTGCCAAAGATATATGTAATCTTTTCAACATGGATCCAGACAAAAGCATTCAGTTTGTCGAGAACAGACCATTTAATGACCAAAGGTACTTCCTAGATGATCAGAAACTGAAGAATTTAGGCTGGTCTGAGAGAACCTCGTGGGAAGAGGGGTTGAAAATGACCATGGAATGGTATATCAACAACCCTGATTGGTGGGGTGATGTATCTGGAGCACTACTTCCTCACCCTCGGATGCTGATGATGCCTTGTGGAATTGAAACGCATTTTGATGATGTGGAGAAATATGATTCTGGAGAGTCAGAATTCACAGACAAGTCTAATCCTGCTTCCAAAAGTAACAATTCACCTCATAAACCACCTTACAAGTTTTTGATCTATGGCAAGACTGGATGGATTGGTGGTTTACTTGGAAAATTGTGTGAGAAACAGGGTATCCCTTACGAGTATGGAAAGGGACGCCTTGAGGATCGCTCAAAGCTTTTGGCAGACATCCTCACTGTTAAGCCTACACATGTTTTTAATGCTGCTGGAGTGACTGGTAGACCCAATGTTGACTGGTGTGAATCGCACAAACCTGAAACCATTCGTACCAATGTTGCTGGTACACTCAACTTAGCAGATGTATGCCGAGAGCACGGTCTCCTGATGATGAACTTTGCCACTGGATGTATATTTGAATATGATGCTGCACACCCTGAAGGATCTGGCATTGGATTTAAAGAGGAAGACAAACCTAATTTCGCTGGTTCATTCTATTCAAAGACCAAGGCCATGGTAATTCCAGTCCCTTGCCTTTCCATTAATTTTTTCCTTTAAAATAGTTACAACTTACATGATAGGTCTGAATCATATCATTATATGCATATATATGGTTATTAATATGTTCAAGTGGTCCTGTCAATCAGGTGGAAGAGCTCTTGAAAGAATATGACAATGTCTGCACGCTCAGAGTTAGAATGCCTATTTCATCAGACTTGAGCAACCCACGCAATTTCATTACCAAGATTTCTCGATATGATAAGGTAGTTAATATTCCCAACAGTATGACCATCTTGGATGAGCTTCTTCCGATTTCAATTGAGTTGGCAAAACGGAACCTAAGGGGCATATGGAACTTCACCAACCCAGGTGTTGTCAGCCACAATGAGATCTTGGAGATGTACAAGAAATATATTGATCCAGGTTTCAAATGGTCAAACTTCACAATTGAAGAGCAAGCTAAGGTGATAGTTGCTGCTAGAAGTAACAACGAAATGGATGCCTCCAAGTTGAAGAATGAGTTTCCTGAATTGCTACCAATTAAGGAATCATTGATCAAGTATGTCTTTGAACCCAACAGGAAAACCCCTGCGGCCTAAGTATTTTGGACCAACAACTCGCGGGCCATTTCAGCATATCGTGCTAGGGGATGAGATACCAGTTATTTAATCATTATCAGATTTCATCTTCGGCTCATTTTTGAATTGTTCTTTATTTATCTCTATACAGTCTGGATAGTGATTAGAATGGTTCTAGACATTTCAATTTCCTTTTTCTTCGAATAACGTTGTAGTTTGCCAAATACTGCTCTCTAGGAGCAAACTACATTCATGTTGATCCACAGTTGTAAGTTGTACTCAGGCAGTTTGCTGAGTTGTTGACATTGAGAATCTATAAAATGATTTTATTATTATTTTTTTATTTTTATACTCTTTTGTACGCAGATTATGTCGTGCCATTGATTAATCAGGTACATTTATGCTTGCGAGTTGAAGGAAATTAGTTCAAAGAAACCAAGCATTAGATTAAACTATCGACGTCAATTTAAAAAAGAAAAAGGTAATATATTGTCTAGTACAGAATTCAGCACAATTTGATACTCCATATCAAACATGCACTTATTGTTGAAATCTGAAACTAGAAACATTATGAATGCAATTCGATGCTTTACTAGTTCTAAAAGGAAGCTTCAGCCATCTCCTTGAGAAACACCACAACATCATCTGATGTATTGAGTAGGTACCGAGCATTCGTGCGAGTGCGGCCAACGGCACAAGAAAAATAGTTCTCCTTTTTTAAATCAAGCACATTCCACGAGATATTTTCTGATGATGACCTCCGGCCGTTCCCAGAGGCACCGTTCAATGATTTCTTGACCGGGTTTGGCCCACATTGCTGACTCTTAACCTGAGACTTGAAGTTGCTTCTACCAGACGGAAGCTTTGAAGTCTGCCTTTTCTCGTGAGCGAGCTTCGTTGGATCAGACGCTTTTGTTCTTGGTATACCCATAGTTTCAAAAGAAAGCTCAGGCTCAAAAAATGTGTAAACATCCTCATCCTGATACAAAGAAGTATAATTAGAGGAAAATGAATTAAAATTAGATTTGTTTCCTTATTGTGTACCAATACAATTAATGACACTTGACTTTCACACAGGATAATTACTAAGAATACCATCGGATTGTAAGAGTAAACAATGCATTTAAACAAAGGCAAGGACCATTAAATTTACACTTGAACAAGCAAGTACAGTCGAATTTCACACAAATGCTTTAGAAATAAAATTGCAGACAATTATTTTTCATCTCTTTGATGGAGGGAGGAAGGGAGGGTGGACATCCTTATGCAGATCATAGGATACAAGAGTTTGCAATGGGATTTAAATCCTGACCCCTACTTCCCAATCTTGCCACTAAGATGCGGACGAGTTAATAAAAAATTGTATGATAAAGAAATACAAATAAAAAAATCATGAGATAGAAAATGACTTGGTAAAGAGGACGTTAAGCTTCAAATACGAAATTTAAAGCAACTGTGATATTTACCATTAAAATCTTCATTTAGAAAACTAAGAAAATATACCTTCCCTAAGAAATGGCCCAAGCACAGGACATAATCTATTGGTGTACAAATGGCTTTATTATGAACTATCTCTCCCAGTATACGTTCAATAGCAGCACCCTGTAGACAGAAAGAGGAAAAGGATCAGAAATATAAAATTATTATATGATTGAAGTATTACTTCTGCCAACAAAGTTCCCACCCCACAAGATCACGATCACCCCAAGACCTTCAGGGGTCACAGACTGACAGTAGAACCATGCTCATTGAATGGAAAGCATTAGCTGTCTGTTATTAGGTTGTATAGAAAGGGTCAAAGAATGGCAAGTGTTCTTAAGAACAAAGTGTCAGAGTTCCAAGTTAATGCCCGGTGAAAGGGTTTTGGTTGTAGTTTTCAGTGTTATGGCCCATAACGAGGAGGTAATTGTGATATTTTTGGCATGGGCCACATTTTATAGATAATCAAACATTTCAAGTATTAAAAATATGTGGATACCTTTGTCACACCAACTGCTCGCATCTCAACTGAGCGGCTTCCTTGGACAACATCTACAGATGAGTTACCAATTGGACCAGTCCAGAGATGCTGCAGCATGTCTCTAGCTTGCAACCTTCCAAATTCAATATCTGAAATTATATTGAAAGAAAAGAAAACAGAAAACAGAAAACAGAGAGTTAGACAAGGTACGTTGTGAGAAAATCCAAGCGCCAAGGACAACATCGCTGAACTTAATTACCTGCATACTTGTAGCTCCATACAAGTGAAGTTTCACGACTTTCAAAATGTGATCTCGGGGTTCTTGCAGTGAAATACTCAAAAACATGCTGAATTGTTACGAAAAATACCAATAAATATTTATGTTGGAAGAGAACATAATCAGTGTCAAATATAAATAATAAAATGTCTCATCTCTAATGGCTTAAGCTTTTAGATGAGGTGATTCATGTGACCCATTTGTAAAATTTGAACACGTCAAATGTTTGATGATAAAAATGAATTCGGTGTGCACGTGGGGGATGTGTTGAAGAATAAATTTAAATAAATATACATTTCTCCTATTTAACAACTTAAGCTTTGAGAAGAGGTAGTTCAATTGGTTGAAGTCACATTCACCTTCACACTGTCAACCCAATCCATATTTAAATGCTCTGGCATCGTTGTCATCCATTCACCCTTAGTAGAACGCAAAAACATCCCATTCTCAGCTGCCAACCACATGTCAAACTCACCAAAGTTCTGCATAATAAATCATTTCAGGAAGGAACATGGAAGCAATAGGTGTGGCAGGAGGGGAAAAAAAAAGAATTTTACATCATCTAAGACACTTCTCTCGCTTCCACTGAGGACAACAATCGTTGTATTTGGATCATTACAAAGCATCTTCAGAGGTCCTTTCAGCTCAGGGTGCAATTTAAGTTCCATTTCTTTAATCTGATCTCCACCTCTTCTTCCAGGAGTGTCGACCGGTTCAGTTAGTGTAGCATTGAAACCCTGTTTTTATTATAATCAACAAGAAAACAGCTATATTGTTATATTTGGTATTATTAATTATTCCCCCCTTGTTTCTTTGGGGATGGGGTGGGGGCAGGGAGGTTTCCATTGAACGCAAGTTACACTATAACCTACTGTTATTTCATGGAAAGAAAACTCATGCAAAATACTAATATAGACTTATAGTTCACACCTCCCACAATTACTGGAGCTCTAGGGTGTGTTCGGTCGTGCTTAAAATCCAATTAAAATTGAAAATATAACCGTTATTGAGTCCCACTTGTCTAATAAAAGTCAACAACAACGGCTAGTTTTTCAATTTTAATCCGATTTTAATCTCTACCGAACACGCCCCTAAATAAAAATTTATGTCAAATAATGATACCATAATGCTATCAGATAGTGCATTTTTTACATGGAAATTTTTGGAAGTTAGATATTTTACAATTTCCATAAGCTTCATCATTCAGAGCTGAGACTAGACATAGAAACAACATAGGATCAGATGGCAAGAAGCTAAACTCTTAGAAGAAACTAAAATGATTGTCCCATTTGGAGCACTGCCTAGAATTCTTCAGTCACTGAAGCCAAATTCTTCTACCTGCTTGTCCGAGTTCACATATAGAGTCCAGCCACTTCCTTTTTCCTATTTTACATATAAATACAAATAAATAAACTCCTTCCCTCTCAATTAGCTTAAACTTTTAAAAAAGGTGGTCCAACATGATATAAAAACAAGCAAATATCCTAAGTTCAAGTCTCGCAGTTACCCTTTTATGAAAATTCTACGATTCTTGATCCGAAAATGAATTCAGCCTACATGTTGAGGTAGATAGGCATTTCATTAAAGAGAAAATAGAATGAAGTGTAGTCCACATGCCATATTTTCCTACAGAAAGCAGTTCTTACTAAAGGTCTTCAAAACCTGTTTTGAGTAATTTACGAGCAAGCTAGGAATGGTAGACATCTTCTAGCTTGCTCGTGGGGGAAGTCTAAAAAATCGCTAATTATTTTGTCAATATCCTGGCAAAGATGAGTCCTAATTTGTGGGTACAGAGAAGGATTTAGAATTTGTTTCCTAATTTAAAGTTGTTAATCATTTTCCTTTTCCTACACAATTTATACCCCGATAAATACCTTTACTAAATCAAAGAATGAAATATACTTAATATTTTCTGAGATATATTTATTTGCAAACCAAGATCAACATATTTTTTTAACCAGAAATCGGCAAGGAACATACCAGTATAAGTAACCGATTCGTAGATTGCAAATAGTGCTGGATTGCATCACTGAAAACAAGTTGAGGTGGAACTTTTCTTATCCTCTGCTGGGCTTCAATAATGGTATCATTTAATTCACTGCAAATATCAGTTGAGTGATGATTAAATTTCAGGTAATTGACTACAGTTAGATGTCAGATTCTCCTACATTAGTGCTGGTCTCTTACTTCTACAAAGAAAGTGAGGAAAGATCTAGCAACAGGTTAGCATCTTTAAGAACTATAACATAAAAATCTCTTTCAATGTGAAGCACTGAACGAGGTTCTTGACTTGTAGAATCACATAACAATCTTGGCCAGTTGGTTAAAATGTTCCCCACAAAATGTACTTGTTCATCCAAGAATGGTACTGCCAGGTAATGTTGCACTTTGACATCAATTATTGAATTTCCAGCAAAAAGAAGGTAAAATATATGGACTGAGTATAGTCATATTACATAATGAACATATCTAATGAAAAGTTAGAAATTAAAATATTGTTTTCTATCGAACATGAATGCCCAATGCCAAAAGGCAACTCACTCACTAAGCCTATTAAACATAGAGAAAATGGTCAAAGGATGCTATAGCATCACGATTAGGTCTTAATTATATATAGTTTAGCGATTTATCAAGATTTGGAGACTTCAATATAACATGGCACATCTATGGTGATACTATTTAAATCCCCACAAAGATATTAAACCTTTTTTGCCTTGGGCATTCCACTTTACTTATCAATCATATAAACAACAGAATTATCTCTGAGGTTTTCATTTTATTTCAATTCCTATTTTGTACAATTCATTATGCAACAGGTTTTATGGAAAATTCATCATAATTTTTATAATATTTTGGTAATTCGTGAGAATTCAAAGGGCATTAAATTCATTTCGGTATACACACCTTTGATTCTTTGAATTAATCACACTACTTAGTGTACATAAGTTCGATGGAAAATTGAACGGCAGTTAGTATTTTTAAGTTGATCATTCATGCAAGGACCATGAAAGCTACAATTTCTATCCAGGTTTTGTGAATATTCTCCAATTTGGTTTTATCAGAATTTACTGAATTTTCTGGTGCAGCAAATACAAGTGCTCAGGCCTAGAATCTAAAAAGTGGTTGACAGTTAACAGACACGTCCAACTTTCCGCATAACTTCCACAAAAGATTGGTTTCCATAAGACCATGAAATGTTATTGGCCAAAGAGAAGAAAGAAAAGAACTTTGACCTAATCTAATTAATTTATGTAATCATTGCTTACAGTGTCATATTGGAAATAAAGGGAAATTGAAAGTTCAGACCAAAAGGTTAACTGCTCTAGGCACAATCTTCTATTGCCAATTTCCCATTCTTTGTTCTTCCTTTATTGATTAACAAAGTTAGAACAACGTCATTCTAGGTGAAGTCTTTTGATTTTAGTTCATCGAGTATAAATGACACTCAAAAAACTTATGGGAAATACAAAAGTACAAGATGATCATTATAACTGTTATTTCTTTTACATACCTCACGAAGAACTCAGCCCATTGTTGAGCAGTATGAGAAGACACGTGCTCAAAGTTATGTCGGTGACGTTTCTCTCTTTCTTCAGCAGGCATATTCAAAGCTTGTCCTATTGCAGCAGCAACTTCTGTGACGTTCCAAGGATTTACTAGAATTGCACCAGCACCAAGAGACTGTGCTGCTCCTGCAAACTACAAGCATTCCGAAGGATTATTCTCATTGTCGAAGCACAATAATGTACAAGGACCAAAAACTCAATAAGACAGATTGGTTCGACCAATCAGAATGTTGAGGATAATCAATGTACAGAAATAGAGTGTGAACCAAAATACCCACAAAAAGGAAATGGATAAAAACATTTTTTTGGAATAATGACATGCCACAAACTCATAGCTAATACAGAATATCAACTTCTTTGAACAAGTAAAAGATAAAATTCATGTGATTATTTACTTCTTTTCAAAGAACCAAAAAGAAAACAAAAGTCATATTGAGTACTGAGCTTTTTCAAATCAAAATACCTGTTCACATGCTTATTTGCAGCAGTAAAAAGATAATTACATATAATTGAAGGTACAAACTACAAAGGCTAGTGCGAATCATTATGCAACGATTAAAGTTGAATGCAAATAAAACTGTAAGAGTGTGATATAATACTTCACTGAGGATGAGAACTCCTTTTTTGGAATCTTGACATGCCACAAACTCATAGCTGACGAGATTCATCCCATCCCGCAGAGACGTAACTAGTGCTACATCTGATGAATCAAGTCAAATGTTGAAAATATCACCCGTTACTTGAATTTGGTTTTTTTATTAGGATAAGAAGAAATGAAGTGGTCAGAAAATACACAAAGTGACATTTTAATTTTTGGATTGTAATGTGATGTATGAAACATTGTTAAACAAATGATGCAAGTTTGGAATCTGAGATTCCAAGGAACTTGAGTCAACACTCTGATGTATGAATTCGTAACTGATAAAAGACAGTCAAAATCTGAATTGAGCACTTTTCTGCTTCCAACTTGAATAGGCCTCAACATCGTGCATCAACATAGTGTGAGAGTCTTGAAGATCTAAATATTTTCTAGTGGTTCAAGTTTAATAGAAAATTCATAGTTTCAAATAAGAAAAAATAAATGGAGTTACAAGTTTCACACCTTCAAATTGAGGCAATGATATATTAACAAATAAATTTAAAAAGTTACATAATTTCACACGCTTGAGACTCCTCAGGATGTGAGATAGCTGTTAAGATTTGGGGTTCATCTTAAAAGGTCAACGTTATTAAGAGGAGTAGCCCAAGATTTTTATTAATTGGTTTGTGTCAAAATCATTTATCGATGTGGGATATATATCATTTAACACGTCCCCGCAAGATGGTAGCTCATTTGA
>CAIGRR010362980.1:0-13580 GCA_903798365.1 Fraxinus sp. 1973-6204
TATGTATCCAAATAGGGGAAGAGAAGAGTCAAATATTGTTGGAAGAAGTCACCTCCTACTTAACACATGTCGTGCTTGGCTACCTACAGTATTTTCTTAATCCCTAAGCAAGAGTCACTGCCCCAACCCCTTTTAAGACTATATATACCTCCTACTATGGTATTTAGCCTTTCAAGTTATCTCCAAGTGACCCCAAGTGAAAGTGAAAGCAAAGGAAATAGAGAGAAGCTGAAATAAGAAGCTGAAAACTGAACTTCTAAATAGGTGGGTTTAGTTCACGATTTTGAAGGTTATTTTTAAAGTTTTTTAAGGTGTTACAATCTCTTGAGCCCCTGAAATTGCTTGATATTTTGTTGGGGTTAGTGTTTGGGATGTTATTAAGGCAAAAAGAGAGAAAAATTATTGGAGATATATTGAATAAAACAAGTGAGGATAGGAATTGCATAATTGCTGAATTCTGCCTATTCAACCTTTTATTTGTGAGAATACATAGGAGATAACTTGTAGCTTATATATATATATATATATATATATATATAAATGTCTTTATATGAAAGTTAGAAGGATATAAAGGATTTCTAATAGCCTAGAATCTGATTGGTGGCATGCTAATACAATGAAAATTGAAAATGGTCATTGGGAAATTATTTGCTTTGGTGTTCAGTAAAAATTGACTGATTTTTAGGTTGTAAACCTTCTACTTGTGGTAACTTAATAACATATTTACCTTCACATATATGTTATATAAGTATTTTAAAAGTTTGGGAAGGAATGAATGTGATTGAGGGTGTGAAAAGGTGGATGAAACGAGACATAACAGCAACTAAAACCCGAAAACAGGTTCTATTCATTTGCATGTTTAATGTAGTTTCAACTTTTACATGTTCATTAATTATCTCTTAAGGTCTGGAAAACAGATTTTAAGGAATGGTAGGTTGTTGACAACAAATGGATGACTTTGATATTCTAATTAGACTTGAGAAATAGTGAGATTTATGGGACTAGTTTGCAATACGATTGGTAACTTGAACTGATAATGTTATCGAAATCAGTGTGACATGAATGGACGTAGTACATGAT
Source organism: Fraxinus sp. 1973-6204 (assembly GCA_903798365.1). Classification (NCBI taxonomy): domain Eukaryota; kingdom Viridiplantae; phylum Streptophyta; class Magnoliopsida; order Lamiales; family Oleaceae; genus Fraxinus; species Fraxinus sp. 1973-6204. The sequence goes on from CAIGRR010362980.1 coordinate 1,081, forward strand.
TGTGCATGTTAAGGTTATCAAATTGAGTATTTATTTAACATTAAATGGTAATACATATGGTTTTTCAACGTTAAGTGAGAAAGGAAATCGATCTACACCCTGTGGTAGTGCATGGAAATGACATAAAGGTAAGTAAAAATAAATCTTCAACTACGATGCAAGAACATAGTATTTGTGATATAGAAATATTGGAATCATTACATGACTTTGATAAGGAGCTCATTGTATATCATATGATGGTTATGATCATTGAGTATGTGGTTTCGGAATATATTAACTTCGGTTTTGATTAAGTATATCATTCATTAGCGTTTTCATCTTCATGCACGACATATGTCCATGGTTAAAAATCTAGCATGCACAACATGATTGTAAAATTGAGTTTTCCTCATAAAATATTTTATTGACCACTACTAGGGCACCGAGGCATGTGATGCATGCTTATGTGATATATTTTGGCATCGCGGGTGATATTTCTTGGTTGATTGCAAAGGTATATAGGGGATGGGCCTTTGGTGATCACATGAGGGTAGATCACTCGACTGTTCCTTTGTGATATTATGATTATTGGGGCTATCGAGTGGGATACTTCTAAAGTGATCATAGGGGCAATTAGGGAATGAGCCTCTAGTGCTCACAAGAGGATGGTCCATTCGCCGGTGTTGACGTCATATTGGTCTTTTCATTATTGATTATTGATGTTGATATTGTGCAGAATTCTATCCAGTGCATAGTAGATAGGTCACGGGCCCAAAAAATAATTTCAATGAAATTATTTCAAGTTGATTTTGACGAATATTTGAGCATGATATATCCTTAGCATAAGGTTTAAAGTGAATAGCATGGAGTCAGATACCATTATGACATGTCATGCATGATTTTTGCTTAGTGAGCATTAGCTTATGTAGTTCTTGCATTGTAAGTGAGCATGGAACCTCATAGAAGGCATGACTGGTTGTGGAGCTCTTACGAGATTCCAAATTTCGATGCACATGGATGACGACATGTAGGGTTATTTTGTAGACTCCAGTTGTATTAGATTTTTGGGATTCTGTATGACTTTTGAAATCGCATGCAGATACTTTTACAATCTCAGGATAAATATGTTGGACTATGATTTTATGATCTTTGGTTTCGGGATATGCTTGTGGAGATGCTTTCATTTTATAAAATAAAAAATAAAAAAATATGTGTGTGGAATTGAATGTCTAGGTCAGGTCATCAATTGTATTCTTACATTGGTTAGTATACTGTTATCTATATAAATGTGGTGTGACATAAGTGGGCTTCAATACGGACAATATACATTACATTTGATTATGTCAATAAAGTTTCTCTCTTTTATGAAAATAATGAATGGAAATTCACATGCTCGATATAATTAACACAAAATCATTTTTCTAAGGACCCTTCACACAATTTTTATGCTTTCTCCCACGTCATCATCATTTTAATGTGTATGAATGTCACATTTACAATATAAAAATATAACTTGATGTGTACAACCTCATCCTTTTAGAGATTGCATAATAAAGTCATTCAACTATATATTTCCTGCAATACTTAACAAAAGTTATTATAAAACTCACTCATATCATGTTGAGATCATTCCTTGTGAATATTTAAATTGCGCTAATATAGTGCATACTAATATTTCTCATGACTTATCAATCTATGAAATTTGACGTCACAATATATATCCTATCATATCTTATTTAACATATAAAATCGTATTATTTAAACAATTATGCTTCTTAGCTCCTATTTGGGCATCATTTTTTCTAAAACTCATCTTTTCAAAATTAGTTTTCTAATACACATTCTACCATGAAATAATTTTATACGTAAATTCAAAATTTATCCTTATTTTTAACCACACATTCTTCAAAAAATAAGGTGACGTTTGGTTCGGATTTCATTTTTGAGTTTCAAATTCATTTTGAGTTTTATGTTTTGAAGATTTATTATAAGAACCGTTTCTGAAAATAAAAAACTAGAAAATAAGTTTGGTTTAGAATTTGATAAATTATTTTATGACATTTTATTCAATTAATTTATTATTCAGTAAAATAGAATAATTTGATAGTAATATATAATCAATTAATAGCTTAAATCAGTAAACTAAACGCATCATAATTATTCCAAAAAATATTTTTTGCCAATAATGAGAGTCAAACAAAGGTAGGGATAGAAAAATCCCGTCACACTCATTACCCACGGGTTCCTCTCCGAACGGGATGGGGACTACCCGCTTAATTTCGGGTCGGGGTCTTCACCCCAGGGCAGGTATGAGCAACAAGTACCCTACCCCACCACACCCGCCCCAAACCCATTTAATTTTTAATTTTTTTAAAAAAATTCAATACTTAAAATGGAAAACTCCACGAAATCTCATTAGTTCTAATAGAAGATGTCAACTAAAATTATCTAAAAAAATATGACAAACAATAAAAGTCTTAGTTTACCAAATATATTTGAATAATTTAATTTTTTTAAAAAATATATTATTGTCCCACTTTAATGAATGGTGGCAATAAAATGAATTAAAAAAAACTAAAAAAAAAATAAATAAATTAAACGGGTAGTAAACAGGGCAAGGGCCCCGCCCTGCACAACCCACCTTAACGAGTAACGGGGTGGGTACAAGACGAGAAACTACCCGATGGGGGCAGGGGATGGGGGAGGTTGTCCCAAACCCGTCCCGCCCTGCCCCGTCCTATTGCCATCCCTAAACAGAGGCTTAATGTCATGATCAATTAAAATGAACATGTGTATACTTAACATATATTATGTAAGATTACTTTATTCAGCTTTGCTACATGTGAATTAAATTTGACAATTTGTTTGACATTGTTTGATGTGGCAAATATAACGGTCAATATTGATTTTAAAAACACTCATTGAAATTTCTAGCCAGATTTCTTATAAATAGGAGGATGTCAAATTTAATGTACAAGTAGATTAATTCTACTTTATTTTATTCTTCAATGTCAAATACGTCAGTCACTTTTTATTTTCGACACTTCTTCGGGCCATGTTATTTCATTAAAGGAAAAATTACTCAAAATTCTACATCTTAAGTATACTATTCAAAAACGTGGAGGATTAATTTCAAATTCATAAATAAGGTGATAATTAAGAATTATTAAATTAATTAATTCATAATTAATTAACACCTCCCCTACTCCCCACCACGCCACCCTCGCCCATCTCTGTTTATATTATACGTATATTCATATATACAAATTTCACTGTATGTATTGTTTGGATCATCTTTTGTATTGATTCCTTTCGAAAGAAAAAACTTGAGTACAACTAGAGATGAACCAACTCAAGGAAAAATTGTTACTGCATGAGGAAAATATATAACGAAAATCGCCACTTGGTGCATAACCTATTACTACTCAAAATATATCTTCAAGAGTATGTGTTGGACTTGATAATGATTTTAGCTCATTTTCACAAGCCATTGAAGGAGAAAACTTAAGTTTTTGGTATAATCCCATGAAGGAAGAGATGAAACTTATGGCTAAAAACCAAGTTCGGGACCTCGTTGAATTGCCAATTGGACATACAACCATTGGTAGTAAATGGATCTATAAGACCAAATGAAATGCATCTAGTAATATAGAATGATATAAAACTAGACTTGTAGTTAAGGGTTTCACTCTAAAGGAAGGTTGAAACATTTTTCCGGTTTCTAAGAAAGATTCATTTAGAATTATAATGACTTTATCAGCTCATTTTTATCTAGAGATACATCAAATGGACGTGAAAACAACATTCTTGAATGAGAATCTTGAAGAAGATGTATACATAAAACAACCTAAAGGATTTACTAATGATAAATATAATTACATGGTTTGTAAATTAAGAAAATCTACATATGGGCTAAAGCAAAGTTTTCGTCAGTGGTATTTGAAGTTTCACAATGTTGTTACTTCATATGATTTTACATAAAATATCATTGACCAGTGCATATATCTTAAAGTTATTGGGAGCAAATACATTTTTCTAGTCCTATATATAGATGACATTGTACTTGCAAGCAATTATTTGAGTTTACTATGTGACACTAATAATTTCTTAGCTGAAACTTTGAGATGAAGGATATGGGCGAGCCTGTTATGTCATTGGCATAGAGATTTACTACGATAGGTCTAAAAGGTCATTATAATTGTCTCATATTGCCTACATTGAAAAAGGTTTTGGAAAAATTCAGGATGAAAGATTGTGCATCAAGTGTTGCATCCATTATTAAAGGTGATAAATTCAATCAGAAACAATGGCCACTGCACGAATTGGAAAGAGATCACATGGCTTATATACCCTATACTTCCACTATTGGTAGCTTGATGTATTCACAAGTATAGACTAGATCCGACATTGCATTTGCAGTTGATATACCAGGCAGATATCAAAGTAATGCGGCTATAGAACATTGAAAAGCTATCAAGAAAGTGATGAGGTACCTTCAAAGAACCAAATACCACAAACTCACATACAAGCATTCTGACATTCGAAGTGGTTGGATGTGTAGACACAAAAAAGTCTACTTCAGGAGTTTTCTTCTAGCTAGAGGAGCTCTATCTTGGAGAAGTAGTAAGCTGACTATAATTGCATCATCGACCATGGATGCAGAATTCATTAATTGTTATGAAGTTACAACATAGACATTATGGTTGAGAAATTTTGTCAAATGCTTAAGAATTGTCGATACTATAGAGAAACCTTTGAAAATTTATTACAATAATTTGGTTGCAATTTTCTTTACAAGAAATAACGAAAGTGGAAGTCGAAGCAAATATATCGATATAAATTATCTTGTTGTTAGAGATCAAATAAAGAAAAATGAAGTAAAAATTGAGCGTATCAAGATAGAACATATGATAGAAGATCCCATGACCAAGAGATTGCTGACTAAAGTTTATAAAGCTCGTGTTGAGAACATGGGATTGCGTGCTTAATCATGACACTCTAATTCTTGTTTTAAGATTGTTGCTTCTTTAATTGAAACAATTTTATTAGCGCACTTAATGTTTGTAATGAATATCCATTGTGGTTATTAAAGTTTGGACCCTAAATGACTTATAGAAAGTTCATTCATAAAGTAAAGTACTCTTTTAAGAGTAAAAGTACTTGTAATACTTGTAATACATGGAAGGAAATGTTTGTTTATTAAAACGGGACCGTCATGATTCAAATATTGTGTATTTATATTAAGTGAGTTATTGACGTACTTGCCTTAAAGTTATTGTTGAATATTTGATCAAATGGGAGAATGAAACCGTTTTACGGTCACATATTATATTGCAAAGATAATTTGATTAAATAGTGAGTTTATTAAATGTCAATAACAACTTCCCATTTATTGAGGGGAATTTATTGTAGGAAGATAACCACATCTTTGATGAATGGATGTTAGTAAATTAATTCCTATATAAAGATGCCAAGGGTCTAAAGCCAAACTCGTACAAAAATTCTAAACAGAAATTTTATCTCTCAAATAAAAGGCCCTGTGTATTTATTTCCATCAAATAAAGGGGATATAAGTGGGTATTGGTTAGAAGGCTTGTTGGTGGTGTCACACTTAATTTTCATTACATATTCTCAATTAATTTTGGATAACATGGCTAGAGGTAAGCAATTTATTTTTATAGTGAATCTTTTTGCAAGGTTTCCCCGGAAGTTTTTGATTCTTGTAAAGAGTTCTTCAACGGTTTTACCCCGTCGTCAATTTCTGATGTTATTTACTTTTTATTTCTTTGATCTGAATGTTTATGAATGTTTATGTGATTGTTTAATTATGGTTTAATTAGATTGATAACCTTAATCATCCAGAAGCGACTTTTTTCTTTTTTCTTTTTATTGTTTATTATTTTAGTTTCACATATTTTTATCTAAACATACTTCCCAACAAATAAGATTTAGGCCAAATAACAATCTTATTTGATCATAAACATATAAATGTTTGTTTTGAATTGGATCCATGGATTTAAGAAATAGTAGCATTTACGTAAATTGACTTCCTTTTATTGATTTTTCAGAATTACATTGATTTATTATTATCCAACTATATCTATATATATAAAATGATAAAAAGGGGGAGGGAAAGATAGAAGATAAGCAATTAAATATATAGTTCTCAAGTACACTAACATTATTTTTTGCCTTTGTATGCACATAGGCGAATGTTTGTTTTAAATTATTAACTTGTTCGTCAAGTTTCCATCTTCCCTAACTAAACATCAAGCTCGCATTGGAATGAATTAAAGTCTCCAAAAATAATGTCATATTCTTCAGCAAAGTTGCTGCTTGAATCTTGAAAATCGAAGGATGTTTGTATGTCGTCTGGAAAGCTACTTCGTGGAGGTTCTGGCTCCGACGTAGATGGACTGTCACAAGCCGTGGTTTGCTCTAGCAACTCTTTGAATTTGGACGATTGTAGCAAAATTCCGAGAGTGGATGGACTGGTAGTGCCGTTTTCCAGACATGGTGATTGTACGGTCGTTTTAGGAGGACCTGAGCTAATTGCCAGATGGTGGTGCTCGTGCAGTTCTTCGTTCGAGTTTGGTACGTGAGTAGTTTCAACCTGAGCATTAAGGTCAGGGTTGCTGCTCGTGTCGCACTGTTTGGGTTTTACGTAGCTTATGTATCGACTGATGTCAAAATTTGTGACAGCCTCATGTCCACGGTACTCGATAGCTGCCATATCATATGCAATTGCTGCTTCCTCTTGTGTAGCTGCAAGAAAAAAGTTGGGATAATTTGGGAAACTCACATAGCTTTTGTGTAATAAATTCATGTATTAAATTTGCATGAGAAATTTGGTGACAAAGGAAGAAAATAATGTCATGGGGGTTGAAAGCTACTATATACAGAAATGATCTCTTACCCATGGTGGATAAGAGTTATCTTGTCCACCGCTGATATGAACCTATAATCTTTGACAATTGAACATTGAATTGTAAAAAAATATAGGTTTGACAGCTGACGTGGCGTTGCCACATCAACGGTCAACATGTTTTATTCTACCCACCATAGGTAGGAGATTATATATATAGCATGCACGCACACATACATAAGTAACATACATACATGCACGTGTTGCTTGTATGTATATATCTTTTTATGTATGTATTTTTGTTTGTGTATATGCAATTAGTTGTGACCTACCAAATGTTCCAAGGTATAAATATTTGTTGCCAAAAACCCTACCAATGCGAGCCTCCCATCTTCCATTATGATGGTGTCTGTTAATTGGAAAAAACTCAAAACATTCTCAGAAGGCAAAACTTGTGAGATCTTAAGAAAGAAATAAAGAATAATGCTATTTGATAATCATGTGTCGATATGTAGTAAAATCTACAATTGCATAGTGAATCAAAAGTTATCAAACCTCATACCTCCTCATATTTTTGTGCACGGTTTATACATATGTAATGCTAGACAATAATTATTGAACAGTACAATGAACAAACCATTTTTTTTTTTTTTAAAAAAAAAAAATGCTAGATGAACATAATGTTTTACATAATATTTGACATAATGGCCACATGTTTGGCCCCTATGGAGGGTTTCCGGGACCTTTTCACGCTACTTCAAGTAGTGACTAATGCACTCTCCATTCATATGTGTTGTCCCGAGTTTATAGTCCCTTTAANTAATGGCCACATGTTTGGCCCCTATGGAGGGTTTCCGGGACCTTTTCACGCTACTTCAAGTAGTGACTAATGCACTCTCCATTCATATGTGTTGTCCCGAGTTTATAGTCCCTTTAATAGATACTTGACACATCTGCACATAACTTATTCTTAGCAAACGAGGACGTCAACTTTAGCATCTTCCTATATGCTAGCTACTCCCTTCATCCCATAAATATAGATTTACTTCTATTTTCACACAAATTAAGAAAATATAATTAGAATAGTTGAAAATATAAATTATACTTACATTTTTTTTTAATATATCCTTACATTAAATAATGATTTAAATATTAGTATTTCATATTTGTTGATAACAATTCATGTTAAGCGTCTGTTTGAGTTGTCCAGAACGCATATTGAAATAGTATTTTATTGGAGAATGTGTAGTTAAAAAATAAGGAAAAAGTTTGGATTTGTGTATAAAATTATTTTATTGAATACTGTGTGGTTAAAAATAAAATAGAGAAAAATGTATTTTGAAAATAATGAGTAGTTGAGTACCAAACAAAATGTAAATAGGAACATATCAGAAATCAACTATACTCTTAATAAGGAAGGTGACTTATAATTTGAGAAAGATAAAAAAGGAAAGTAAGTCCATTTTTGTGAAACGAAAAATAGTAAAAAGATGTAATGTGTCAAGGTGAGAAAATGCACTAAAGAGACAATCTGTTACTACTCCCTTAAACATGGCGTTGGGATTGAACAACATAGTACAACTTCGAACATCCATGGATTCATTAAATTTAGCCGGCTTTGGTTCGTTAGATGTGAAAGTGATCATATGGGCCTATTGTATTTATGAAAGTTTCATGCTGTTTGTTGGCAGATTACAACTTTTTTGAGAGCCATTATTACATGCCCACATATTTTGGTATAATCAACCTAATAAATTTAAAGTCGGTTATTTATTTCGCTATATTACAAATATATGAGATCGAGACTTAAGCCATGAAGATCTATACATTACAATTTATTGATTTTTAACGATCGGATTATATTATTATTATTATTATTAATTTTACGAACTTTCTTTTTCTAACATTTTTTATTGACGGTGTAAAGTTTATTTATTTTTGCTTAAAACCCTTTTTGAATAACATAAAAAAGATTAAATGCCTTTATAAAATTCATTGTCAATTACCTTGCCACACCTCTATACTTGGACACTCCCCGGGAAAAGCCACTGCTGTTTCTGCAAGTTTGGAATAATGAAATGAAATATAAACCCAAACTTATGGTTAAAAAATAAAAAAATAAAAAATAATACAATTTTGTATATTAAATATGAAAATAATTGAGAAAAATAATTAATTTAATTTGTTTCCTTACCTTCTTAATGAACCAATATACTCTAGTTTGGATTGATCTTCCATTTCCTTAAGTTCTTTTTCATATGTCGAAAACTACATAATAAACATAATCAAGCTCGCATTATGCAGTTATATTAATAAACAAATTAAAATATTTTTGTAAATAATTGCGATTAATATAAAATTTACGTGAAAATTAAGTAGAGTTTCTTGTCCCCAATACTTCAATGCAGCCAGGTCATAAGCATGTGCAGCTGCTTCTTCATTATCATAGGCTCCTAAATAAAATCAATCAAAAATATTCTTAAATTACTTTTTATTTTTATTTTTTTGAAAAGAAAAAAAATGAAATTTTGATATTAAGATTTGGTCAAGATAGAGTACATTTCTTACCTAAATAAACTGCATTTTAATTTGACCCCACCACAACCACCATTTTATGTAGAATAAAGTAAATGACAGAAATTAGAAATTCACATATTTTATTAAAAGTAATAAACATAAGAAAATAAAATAAAATAAAATGACAAACCTTGTCTTCCTTTCCTTTTTTGAGATTCATTCCAGCAATTCTTATCCCACAAATGAGCTTCATATCGACCCGTCCACCGGTGCCTAAAATGATCACTAAGCACTTTGATCAACGAAGAAAAATAAAAGCGAGAAATTTTTTATGTTAGATTGGATAGAATTGAACATAACGAGATATGAATAAGTACTACAGCAGATTCCAATATACAGATAGAAAGAACCTTGTTACACCCCTATAAATGGAACTGCGCTGCTGTGGAGACTCTCTCGGAACACTTTTTCGCGTTTTCTTAACCTTGGTAGTGTCATTGTTATCACTGCTCGAGGTCGAGCACTTCTTCAGGTTTTTCTTCGAGTTCTTAGCCATGACACTGAGCCCTCCAATGGCAAGAAGTAGGAGGAATTATAGAGTTTGAAGAAATTAGTGAGTGTTGGGTGGGAGTAGGCTGATGAGGAAAAACTGGTTTTGTGGGTATTTAATGGCCGTCTCAAAGTGGCTCATTGGCTGATCTCATTTGGATTTGGTGTGGCATTTTCCCTCCTCTGCCTTAATTTATATTGGCTTTAGGCTATTAGACTTTTTTTTTATTTCGAATCTAATTTCTAGTTGATTGTACCTTTTGTTTTCCTGTATAGAACAACTCCTTTTTTTTTTTTTTTCCAATAAATGATATCTTGTGTATATTTTTACAGCCTTGGGAGGTTATGGATATGAGATTTATTAGATCCTTTGAAAAGAAGGTTTTAAGTTTTATTTATTTATGCTACTTGAAAATACTCAAGTTAAATAGAGTTTTGATTATATAATTAAATATATATAAGTAAAGAGAGCGATGTTATGTAGTAAACCAAAAGAGAGAAACAAATTTAGACGTGTCCAAATGAGTGGGTCGACCTAAATTGACTTGCCTTCATGCAGATCCAACAAAGGATCATATAACATTATCTCTATAAATTTGTCATTAGTTATTCTTCTATAATCCAAATCGTTACAAATTCTATACCTTGATATCTTACGAGTATTTTAAATATTAATTTGATTTTAATTTGGTGTTTCTCTAGATAGTTTTACCAATATATTTTTATTATGACCTTAACAATACTATCTTTTACCATTTTGAGATATTCCGAGCTTTCAACTTTTTTGTTTTTCAAATCTCGTCCGTCCTTTTAAATGGTACTTGATTATAGGTCATGGACCTCATAAAAATTTATTCTTACCACTTGACTTGGGCCGCCATCTCTCGAGGATTCAACTTAGATTTATATTGGAATTTACATTTTTTCTTTTTCCTCTTTGTTAATTTTCTAGTGTACTTAGGTACGAACTTATGTAAAATTGCTACATAACTTAAGAGAAAATGAGGGAAAATTATGATTTTAAGATTTTATTATCATTAATCGGGTCATTATAAATTTTATTAAAAATAGGTGTTAAATATATTATTAATATTAGATAAAATATTTGTTTTAATATTATTTAAAATTATATTGTCAAATAATATATGTACAGTAAGTATGTATATTATTAAACTTATCTCGGATTAAAAGGTTAATTATTGTCATTATCGAATTTCAAAATCACAAAACACCCAGAGAGAAAAGCTTCGTCAATTGATAAATATTTTGAAATCAGATTTATTTTTTTCCTTCTCATGCTTTATATGAAGCTTTCTCCTTTGAAATCAAGTGAATTTCCGCACAAAGTCACAATTCCAAAGATACATGCTTTATGTCACAAACTTAAATTCTACTCGCTAAATTTAATGAAAGGTTGGCACAATGATGCCAAATCATCCCTGCTGGCTGAATTCTTCACCAGTTGACTGATTCTTTTGAATTTAATAAACGGTGCAAAGTTGTGTTTTGAATTATGATAGCCGCATTTTTCTTACCTTTGAATGGATGCTCCAAATGTCGCCAAGTGTCGCCCCCATAATCGTTGGATGGAGACCTTTGGGTGACTCATTTAAAAGGCATTCTAGGATTGAACTGTACATTGGCTTCTCATATTTTTCTTCTCACTCTCTCTGTGCCGTTCGAGTGTTCTTACTCTCATTCTCTCTGAAAATCAAAACTCTTTTTTGATTTGTTACTCCCTCAATATTGTAATCTTAAGTGATTTCTACTTGTGAGGATGTTGTGTTCTTGTTTGAACAATTGTTCTTGAGTGAAGGCTGAGTTACTGTGATCTTTAGGGATTAATGTCTGAGTGTCAAAAACCTTGTCATTTTTACCTTGGTTGTATTCCATTTGAACGGTGGTTATTTCAGTGACTGAGACTGTTTTGGGTTATTGCCTTAGGGCAACGATTAATAAATTTCTCGTTTACAGTAATTTTGTTCTGTTCTTATTTGTGCATGTTTTATTGATCTTGAGCTAATTTGTTGAACTTCCTCCTAACAGTGGTATCAGAGCGGTTGAACGGAGATTCTTGACTCTGATTCTTCGTAGATCTGAAAGCTATGACACTTGTTTAAGCTGTTCTTCTTTATTTCTTGAAACCCTAATAAGAGGATCTAATGAGATCGTTTCTGTTTTACGATTAATAGTACAAATTAAGTGTTTATACTCTTTAAGTTCTCTGCACTTTTGAATCCTCATCTTTTTTTCCCACTTTCACCTTTCGACTTGGGTAAGTCCCTCGTTCATTTGAACAAGCGATGGCATAGATTACCGTGGCTAGAATAGATTCTTCTGACAATAGATGTTCAGGAGTTTACTGTTGCTTCGTGGGGTACAATGGCTTTGGAACTCAGCCGCATACAGGGACGGATCCAAGAATTTTTGTAAGGGGGCTGAAAGTACTTAACAAAGCTAATGTAATAAAATTTACATGTACTTAAAAAATTAATTAAAGAACATTATTTATTTAAGTCGTTCCCAACGAGAATTTGAAACATAATATTTATCTATAACAGAATTTAGATCGATTTTCTCAACAAGTTCT
>CAIGRR010363058.1:0-18315 GCA_903798365.1 Fraxinus sp. 1973-6204
ATATGTAAAGAATGAAGGAACAAGATTGAGAGTAAAATGTCAAGATAATGTCAATGGGAGTTGTATACCTACCAACAACCAGATAAAAGTTTCAGAAGAAATGAACATACATGCACAATGATTTAGCAGAATAGAAGAGTGCATGCTAGTTACTTGGCAAAAAAGTATATAAGAAAGTTCAAATCTGATCCAAAAATGTCTATGAATAGTTTTATAAAAACAGTGAAGGAGGATTGCATGTATGATATCTCTAACCATCAATTTTATAGGATAATAGCTAAATGTGTAGAGGTTGCTCATGGAATTGTGGTTGAATAGTACAAGATCCTATGGGACTATGGTGAAGAGTTGAAAAGAACTAATCCTGGTAGTACAGTGAAAATTGAAAGGCGGGGTCATACATTCAACATACTATATATATATATATATATATATATGTTTGGGGGCATGCAAAGAAGGTTTTAGAGTTGGGTGTAGGAATGTGATTGGTTTGGATGAATATTTCCTAAAGAGTGCACAAGGTGGGCAATTGTTGGCTGCAATAGGTATTGATGCACATAACTGCATGTTTATTGTAGCTTGGGCTGTGGTAGATGAGAGGAACAAAACAAACAAAGAATGGTTCTTAGAACTTTTGACATTTGATATTGAAATGGATAATGCCATGGTTTGGACCTTCATTTATGACAAACAGAAGGGCTTGGTAGATTCCATAAATCCGTTTTATGTGAGTGCTGAGCATAGGTGTTGTGCAAAATATTTATACAACAATTTCACCTTAGTGCATAAGGGGCCGACTCTGAAGAGCATGCATTGGGCCTGCATCAAGGGAAACAACAATACCAGAGTGGAGAAGTGTAATGAATCAGATGAAAGATATGAATGAAGCAACGTTAAAATGGTTCGATGAGAAACCAACATCACAGTGGAGTACATCACATTTCCAAGATTATTCAAAGTGCGACATCTTATTGAATAACTTATGTAGGCATTCAACTCTATTATCTCAATGCTTGAGAAGATAAGACATCAACAAATGCTGAGGATGAATGACAGAAGGGAAGCTGCACAAAGATAAGATCATGCTTTTGGTCCTAGAGTTATGAGTATTGTTGAGAAAGCAAAGACAGATGTAACGTTCTTGAAGACTGACTATGTTGGAAGTGAAAAGTTTTAGTAAGCAATACGGATGGGATAAGATGGATTGCGGACTTGATGAAGTGTGAATGTGCGTGTAGAAAATGACAACTTACTGGAATGCCTTGTGCGCATGCAATGTTTGGTATGCTATCGAGAAACATTGACTTATATGAGTACGAGATGTATGCTACAACAAAGAAGCTTACATGAGGTCCTATTGCCCAGTCATCCGACCAATGTCAGGTCCTGATTTGTGGCTAGATCTAAGGAGACATCCCAGACGGGCAGATCGAAGAAGTTGAGAAAAAAGTCACAAGTAGAGCCACTTGCAGGCACCAAATGGCAAGGACCAGAATGAAGATGACACGTAAAAGATATGGTGGGACATGCCATAACAGGAGAACGTGTTCTGAAGCAGATACACGACAGGATACACAACTAATTTCATCACATGGCAAGGAAGAGAGAAATACTTCTACTTCCACCGAACCACAGGCAAAGAAGAAGAAAAATGGACAAAAAAGAACATAACTTTTTGTATAATGATCATTTTGAAGAAACTTTTTGTATGATGAAGTTTTTTGTGTAATTATCTTTGGTAAAACAAAATTGGAATTTCTTTTGTATGATGAACAAACGACTTATGATATAAAATGTAAATATTCTAATGAAAAAATTGTTCTTGGTGTCTTTAATTAGTGACGGTTGTTAGATTATTGTGTTCTGGGTGCTTCAGAAGTAAAACAGGTTTGGAATTGGCACCTAAGCAATCAAATAGGTATTTTGACTCAAATAAAGGATTGGATATAAGCTTTAACTCCTTAAAAGGTTTAAGACTTGTTATGCATTCAAATACAAATGTTTGGGATCTACGTTGCGACATAGTAAAATGTTTTGGTGTTTATCTACAACTAATTAAAAATGCTTGAGACCTGCATTGCACCATTTACAACAGGTTTTTGAACATATTTTTCCCTTCGTTTTCAAGCATTTGCTCACAGGGGGGAAACTGTGAGAAATGAAAATTAGGGCAATACTGTTGAATGATAATATGTCTTATTTAATGGAAAATAAGTTACAAGAACATAGACAACACTCGATTTTTAACTCATAAACCCACCTTCCAAAATATAAACACAACATCTGAGCTCAAACCTAACACAGATCTATACACAGACCCATTTCACAAAAACTTCACATATAAACCCTAATATCCAAGTCTTCCATGAACCACGACTTCTCGCATGTAGGGTGTTTAGTTCAACTTCCATATCTCTTCTAATGCGTAAAAATCCAGGGATTATCTCCCTTCGATTTATCACACATTGGACGATCGTACCAATCAAAAAAATTACATCCATCGACATCCTCCGTCGGGAGCAAGTGAGAAATCATTTTCTTAGGTTCAAGTTCGTCCATTAGGTTTGTTGACCCCTAAGAATGGCTCCGACACGTGGTCAACAGAATAAGTCTTCAAATCAGCTCTTTCCTGCACAAGTAGCACGCCGTTAGTCACCCGTGACCTTTCTCGGGGAGTTGGGACCTGCCGCGAGCACTCTGACTGTTCAGTCAGTTTAAGGTTCAATCGAAAATAGTTCGTCGATGGTGAAACACTTGCCGGGAAGTGGTTGATGCAAAGTGTAATGATAAAGTGCTAGTATCGTAAGGGGAGGATAATACTTAAATTTGCAATGTCATAAGAGAGAATGGATTCGAATCCTTCTTCGAGCACTAGGAGGGGGTATTTATACTAAGAATGGGAAGATGAGACACGTGTTATCAGATTCCCAGGGCTCGTCCCCATCCTGGGTGTCAATCTGTCCCTCCATAGGTTGGCTGGCATTGAATGTCTCTGACAAAGGCAACTGAGTTGACCGTTTGGGTCCTGCCATACGTCCCATCAATCAGTCAGGGATTTGACTTTGGAAAGATCTTTCTATAAGAGATCTTTGCTGGGGCGAAGCGAGGCAGGTGCAGCGTTGTAGAAGCGGAGTGCGGGCTTTTGCATCTGCGGTGGCTTGCGGATGAATTTGGCTCTTCTGTTGGGCATGCGTTCAGTTCTTCCCTCATGTAACCACTTCGGCTTACGTAATCAGCTCGTCCCATGCGTAATCACATCGGTCACCACGTGGCGTGATATGAACCACCTCTACTAACACGTGGCGGATCTGACACATGCCCGTAACAAGGTTTTCATCTGCACAGGGCCACCACATCAACAAACATTGCTCTCCATATTCATGTTGAAAGAGAATAATATATAATACCTGAAAAGGAGGGAAATGAACATTGATAAGTACAATGAATAATGTAGAAATATGATTAGACGAAATCTCCCCATTTAAATTGGTCAAAAATTGTCTTTTTTCCATTTTTGAAATCAACGAAACTAACGTTTTTCGTCATTTTTGACTGCATCTGCAAATATCTCAAAGGTTTGGACTTGTGGTGGCACAAACTGATGGTTAAGGTAAAATTGTAAAAAATGCAAAGATCTGGGACCGCGACTGCAATTTTCCCTAAATTTGAGGGAAATTTGTCTTTTTTCACCAACATAACAGCAATTTTGGATCCTTACAATGAGGATAAAAATGCTACGAAACAAATGTTGAGGGTAGAGTTGCAAAAGATGTAAAGATCGAGAACTGCGGCCGCAATTGACCCAAATTTAAAATGGACGCCGGGAGTTTGGCCCTTTCTCTTACCACGACGTCGTTTCTGTGTTTCTCTTCATCTTTCCACTGCGAAACCACTCTCTGCAGGCTTTCATTCATTCATTGGGGCATTAATTAACAGTGTTTATTCATCTGTGAAAATTCATGTACTTGATCCTAATGTTTATCCTTACGCACTAATTTATTAGCAAATGAACTCTAGGTTTTCCGTTTAATTGTTTTCTGGGGGCGGCAAAAACAACAGTAATCGATAAGTAGTTCAATTATTATTTTGTTGGAGGGTGAAGATGACGAATTTACGAATAGAAAGTGCAATTTTGTTGTTTTGCGTTATGATGATGTATGGCATTAGCAGATCGGCACCTGTTCCTTCCAAAGACACACTCGTCGGAGTTTCCCCTGAAGGTGGGTCCATGTTTCTCCTGCTTAAATCTTGGATTACAACCTTTTGAACACTGCAATCTGATATGAAATTTAATTCTGCAATGACGCACTTGAGTTGATGGGCGTGCAGATGAAAAGTATTACAGAGGATGGTCACCTTCTGGTACCATAAAATGTAAAGATGGATCAAAGAAATTCAGCAAGTCTCAGTTCAATGATGACTTTTGCGATTGCCCTGACGGCTCAGATGAGCCGGGTATATTTCCTTTAACTTGTTGAATTTTGTGCAGAATTTGTTCTGTGATGATTTAGAGATTTTTCTTTTACAAGAACATATCTGGTATCAATCATGGGCAAATAAAAATTAGGATATGGTGGTTTGTTGCAAGTTTTTTAGCATTAATTTGAAACACGTTAGATGAGTTCGGACTATGGTGGGTTTTGCAGGAACATCTGCTTGCCCCAATGGGAAGTTCTATTGTAAGAATGCAGGACATGTTCCACTGTTCTTATATTCTTCTAGGGTCAATGATGGTTTGTGCGGTAAGCATGCCGAAATTTTTAAACGTCCATTTCAATTATTTAGAGCTACATTCCTTAGACATTTGCAAACTTTTTGCAGTAAAATAATGCATCGGTATTTTAATGTTTGATACGTCTATAGCTCAAAAATTAGGAAAAGTGCTACTCAGCATCACCAATTAAAGACGTGGTTCACTAGAACTAGACTATGGTGTTTGTGGTCTAAGTGACTAAGTGTGAGAAAAATGATGCTATTAATGTGGGATTTTCTGTGTATAACCATAAATTTAAGCGTAAACTAGATGAAAAGAGAAGATTTACTCAAACATGTTTTCAATAAGATGATTGAATGTGCTTTTCAGCCAAGTAGATACAGTAAGCACACTTGGCTTTCAGATAACTAGACACGGCAAGTACACTTAGACTAACGTTCTTCTCATCACCCCTTCTCGTGTAATAGAACTTCAAATTTATTTTATATGGTCTCTCACAGGGAAAATTATTTAAATCTAATTGCATACTCAAATTTGAAGTGACATTGTTTAGCTCTAGTGAATATTAGATAAATGTAGGATGTGTGCCCAATAAGTGTTGATGTAGATGACACAATTCCACTAGTGAATAAGTTTAATCAACAGAATCTTTTCGCCATTCTTCTTCGTTATATTTGTTACATTATTGACACTTGAAAGATGATGAAGAATAATACTGTTGTCCTGCGTGAATATTCATTTTGACTTCCTTTCTTTTTCCGTTTTATAAGACAGTTCTTATCAACTGTCAGATGATCTTTCACACATTATCTAAGAGAAGTGCCAAGTCTGCCATCTAGATACACTTTGTTAAATAATGTAATTTCTTGTGTATGATCTTCACTCGATCATCTCCCATTTTGTCCTTAAAGAGTTATGCATTATTATCTACTAATTTGTTGAGTTGATTTTTGCTCATTGTATCTCTAGTTTTTCTCGTGTACATCCTGCTCAGATGTTTTGTTTCATAAACGTGGATGAGGGTATAAAAATCCTTAGCATCTTGACCCACATATTATTCTTGTGGTCTTGTTTAATCATTATATCACATCTCACCACCTTTCTCTGGAGTGAACTTTAAAGCTGCATATGTTGAGCAGATTGTTGTGATGGGAGTGATGAGTATGATGGTCAAATTAAGTGCCCCAATACTTGTTGGGAGGCTGGCAAAGTCGCAAGAGATAAATTGAAGAATAAAATAACAACATATAAAGAAGGTCTCATTATACGAAGACGGGAAATTGAACAAGCAAAATTAGCAATAGCAAAAGATGAGGCCGAACTATCAAAGCTGAAAGATCAGGAGAAGATACTCAAGGGATTGGTTGAACAACTAAAGGGTAAAATTTTTCTCTTTTCTTCAATTGCAGTTGTTGTCATATTATTCCTATTCCCACCCCCACCCCCGAGAGAGAGAGAGGGAAGAATGTAAATTGTTGTCGCACTCTTTCTGATCATGAGAGAGACTGAAATTTTTAAGTGCCTGAAAAAGATCATTTGCAGAATCTTTATATACATCAAACATGCATATGGGATCAGAGTTAACTGAAATATAATCTTTTTGGCATGGCAATTCCTCCTCTGTAAAGTATATCAACGAGGCTGTGTTTCTTTATATCTCAAGGACACAGAGGTAGAGAGTCTTACAATACCTCCTCTGTAAAGTATATCAACGAGGCTAGAAGGTCAATGGAACCAAACGTTAGATGTGCCTGCAATATCCTGCAGGCAGAATAAAGTGCCGAGCTACCTCCACTGCTGAGGTTCTTGTTAAGAATTTAATATTTATAACTATTTGTTTCTGATAATCAACCAAAAATTTAGATCAAACTATTTGAAACTTCATATTGTATCGGTGTGCCCAGTTGGGACATCCTATTTCTACAAGATGTAATCATCGGTAATATTCTAGATTGTATTTCTCTCATTGGGTTTCAATTTTTTATCTGTTTTTGCTGTCAAAATTAATGAGGCGCGGAAGGAATGCAAGTCTTTGTACACCTCCAAAAGGTTGTGAATTGTTTGTGTGTTCAAAGTTCCTGTAGAGTCAATCTGACTTGTAGCAAACTCAATACCTAAATATTGAGCTTGTTACACTCCAAATTCATCCCTTCCGCTGAACTCATCTCTTGCCTCATTAACAACTTACAACAGAGAATTGCATATCTACTCCTCAACATTCTACTACCTTAACATTACCCAAAATTGTAAAAGTGAGCCTTCAGTACCCTTGACATTAGCTGGTGACATGAAATGCAATAGGTGACATGAAAATGCAATACATACAATAATGGATGCTATCATTACCTTATGGAGAATCATCTAATGTCCTTGTGCTTGTAATTTCATATAACAAGTTAGATCTAAATCTGTTGTTAATAGGATCGGTAGATCTAAATATTGCCTTAACGCTTACTCTTTCTCTCTCTGATGTTTACAATAATGGATGCTATCATTACCTTATGGAGTTTATATTTTTCAGCTACCTCTTTCTTTTTCTCATTCATTAGTTGTTTTTACATGAAAGAATAATGGCTCGTTTCAATTTGATTTTCTTCTCATCTAGAGCACAAAGAACAGATAGAAAAGGCTGAGGAAAAAGAACGGTTGCAGAAAGAAAAAGAAGAGCTAGAAAGAAAGGAAGATGAAGAATCTAAATTGAAGCAAAGCAAAACTGAAGAGAATGCTGGAAGTGTAGGAGAACCTGAGAAGAATGATATCCATGATAAGATTGGCTCACTAGATGATTCTCCATCTCTACAGGTTTGTACTATTTAAGCTTGCGTTGACACCTGGAAGTTATATTATATTGCACATCATGTGTGTATATAGGCTAGAGATGACGCGACAAACAAAACTGTTAAATATATAACTGCCACATGTCCATAACGAAGGAAAGAAATCTTGCTTGAAGGGAAAAAGGTAACAGTTTTCTCCCTTCTCTCCTCCCCTCCCATCCAGGAGGGGTAGTTGTTTTGTTCACTTCCCTCTCTAACAAAAGGTCTTCCAATGTTTGATATTGACTAATAGCTTGTGAATCAATTTGGAAGAAAAAAATTCATTATCCAATTTTCAACTGCAAGAAATTTATCTTGACATAGGTAGTGCTACTGGGTTTCGTACAATAATGTCAAAAGCATTTATCTTATTAGATGGATAGATATTGATTCCTTGTTCTCATTTCTATATCACTGTCCATAACAGCACTTTTAAGAAGTTGCACCGAAAATATAAGCATCAGGATTTCGTGAATCCTTTCCATTTTGATATTATGCAATCTCTTGTTATAGAATTTCTCCCAAATGAGAGTAACCCTAAGAAGTACAGATACAGATACATATACGTAATTCGAAGACAATACGATACGGGTACATCGATACAACTTTTTAAAAAAAATTAGGGTACTCAGATTCATAAAATTCAACATAATTTCATTAATATAAAAAAAAAATTAAAACAGAAGAACGTGCTGATTTTAGTAACATATTTCCAAAGTGGTTTTGATAATTCTTCATCACTCGGTTGAGAAGAAGACACGTTTTAATGTTTTTAGTTTAAAAGTATTTGCCCTTTCTAAAACTCTATTTACTATTATATAAGATAGTTTTTTTAATAATTTGTAATTACATTTATTTAAGGATATTAAATATATAGTGGAGTTTGACTATATCAATGTATAATTTATTAGCACGATTTTACATGTATTAAGTCATTGTCTATTTTCAATATAAAATTAATATAACACAATTTTACATTTATTATTTAATACTAGTTACTATCTATTTCCAATAATAAAAATATATTTATCAACTATTAACTCGGTTTCAAATGTATTGAAAGATTAAATAATATTGTATATTTTCAATAAAAAAATCTAGTTGTTAGTTAACCCCTGTTTGGTCCGGATTAAAATCTGATTTTAATCCTAGTCAAAGTCAAATAATCAATATTAACATCTTTCACGGGTCCCACAACTTTTCAATCACACATTTCAAAATTTTTTATCACAATCTACTAAAAATCTAATTTCGATAAGTTATTAAAATAATTAAAAAATACATATCCAATACATATCGAAAACAATTTAAAAATATAAAATAATTAAAAAATACGTATTCGATACATATCGCAAATTTTAGAAGTATAAAAATATATAAATGAATTAAAAAATATGTATTCGGTACGCATTTGAGAGTTCCAAGCTTGAATACGTATTGGATACCGGTACATAATGAGTTTACAAGTATTCGTACTTCTTAGGAGTAACCTAGTTTCAACACATGGACCTTCCCTGAGTCTCGTGAAATAGTATGTATCTTGAAATAAATATCTAAGTTTTTAGGATGGAAGATCTCCACTCAAAAATTACGGATGTACTTGCTTCATGCATCACAATAATCGCTGAATGATAACAGGCTCAATTATCACGTACTTTTGGTCTAGTCACTTCAACTATTTACATTATTGGTATTTAATAGGATATCGTGGAGGATAATCACAAATCTGTTGATGACCCTAAGATTAGTGATCAGAGCAACAGAGTCGAACAGGTGAAAGGAGATTCTCTCCAGGTACTGTCTTCTACAGAAAAAATTCGCCCGTGGAAGGTATATCAGGAACCATATTTAAGGTATGCACATACAATTATGTACGTCTGTCTTATGTAGGACACTGAGCAGAATGAGGGAGACTCAACTGTTGATGGTGAAGCTGGTCTTGATACTGGAAATCAGGTATGTGCTTTTAGTATCCAGTTTTGTGCTGCATACGTACGTACGTACCTGCATGCACGCATATAATATAATACATATATAACATATGAGTTAGCACATAAATGCACGAATGCCTATATGTATAAAGCTCATTGTGTCATTGTAATAGTAGATAGGTGCTTGATATTCAGGATGATGAAATCTGAGATTCTGCATACATGCGTACATACCTGCATTCATGTCTGACGTGATTCGTGCAATATGAGTAATTCACTTCGTGTTTCTAGGAGAAAGATGTACTTGAAGATACCGAGTCTTTATCGCGAGAAGAGTTAGGGCGTCGTATTGCTTCTCGATGGACTGGCGAAATGGCTGAGCAACAAACCAAAGAGGTTGATACCTCTAAAGATAACGATCCTCAAAACCACGATGAAACGCTTGACGATAGCCATGATGAGGAATATAGTGGCTATGACTCAGAAGACGTTGATCAGAGGTATGATGATGATGTTGATGATGATGATAACAGCGAAGACCAGTCTGAAGAGTATGAGGGGGAGGATCTTGAGGATTCCAGTTCTTCATACAAACCTGAGTCAGATGATGAATTACACTTGTCAGGTGTTTTAGTCACTGTCAACTCTTGACATAGAAGCATACATGTATTTCCATGTTCTTCTCCGCAGCTACAACTTCTAGTTAGCCAATGAATTACTCATATTTGATTCAAATTGGTCAGATATAACTGGTATGAATGGCCAATCGTGGCTGGAGAAGATACAGCAAACTGTGAGGAGCATCTTTCAGGCTGTCAATTTTTTACAAACTCCTGTGGATATATCTGGTACCAGTAGAGGGTTTATACTCCGTTCACTTTAGAACAGGAGTCAGTTGGATACTGATGCTTTTCCTGTTTTCCAATGTGTATCTGCAGACGCTGCACGTGTACGCAAAGAGTATGACGAATCCAGTTCAAAATTATCCAAAATACAGTCCAGGATATCAAGTCTCACACAGAAGCTAAAATATGATTTTGGTGTGCTAGCCATTGATGCACTTTTGTTACGTACATGTTCTTAAAGCTCACATTTTGACATGATGGTGTTTTCTACACTTTTGTCTTGCAGGACAGGAGAAGGAATTTTATTCATTCTATGGTCAATGTTTTGAGAGCAAGCAGAACAAGTTAGAAACTTCCTAGTTTCTTCTTCTTTGCCGTTTTTGACTTATAATGTGCTTTTGGTATGACATATTTCTGATTCATTGCAATTGGAATTGAAAATAATTGTTTCAGGTATGTTTACAAAATCTGTCCTTTCAAACAAGCTACTCAAGCGGAGGGTCATAGTACAACTCGTTTGGGGTAGGCATTTTTATACCTTAAGATTTAGGGTCTGTTCGGTAGAGATTAAAATCGAAAAACTAGTCGTTATTGTTGACTTTTATTAGACGAGTAGGACCCAATAACGACTATATTTTCAATTTTAATTGGATTTTAATCCCTACCGAACAGGGCCTTATATTGATTTATGTTTATAATGCCCCTCCAATTGGACATGTCAATATCAATAGATCATTTAAATATTAATGATGCTGATTTTCATCTCATATTTGATCTACTGTGTGTGATATCTGCTAGAACACCTATCTAGTTTTATTTGATTCAGTCCTCTGTCAACTACTATTAACCCCTTAATATAGGAGCTGGGAGAAATTTGATGAGTCCTATGGAATCATGCTATTTTCAAATGGAGATCTTTGCTGGAATGGCCCAGATAGAAGCACAAAGGTGTCTGTTTTCAGCATCTTAAATTTTTTGCTTGGGAATGTCACTCCAGTTCCCTTTCACGTAATGAGAAATTTTCATTATATTATACAGGTAAAGTTAAGATGTGGTTTGAAAAATGAAGTTTTGGACATAGGTGAACCAAGCCGTTGCGAGTATGAATCTCTCTCTCTCTCTCTCTCTCTCATTTGGATTTACATATGCAAAATTGGCAGCGGGCATGTCAGTTTCTGTTTTCTCTCTTTTTATTTATTTACTTATTGGATCTGCGGCATCTGAATATATTTGCATTTACAGATACGCAGCGTTGTTGTCTACTCCAGCCTTGTGCGTGGAAGATAAACTTAAGGTTACATTTTATGCATTTTGTTCCTTTCATTTTTCCGTATTAATACTTTTCATCCATGCAGCAAGTTTTAATGTTGGTTGTGATTTAATAAAATATGGTAGGAACTGGAAGTTAAACTAGAGACGATGAACAAGGAGCAACCACAGGTTCACGATGAGCTTTGATCTTACGGACGAAAAATCTTATTAGAACCAAATTATCCTCTCTTGAGAATAATTGTTCTTCACCTTGTGCGACAAATGCTGGTATTGTTTCTATTCGATGTCTGAAGGAAAACTTGAAGCTAATATGAAGAGTCTGACGATTATATTTTCCCCGCAGTTACTTCAAATATGGGTCATTTTAAACAGAGAAGAAACTATCATTTTCTGATTGACTTGGAAGAAAAAGCATCGGAACATCGTCCTTTCTTTTTTCTCTATATTAAACTCTAATTACTTAGCATCCCTCAAGATGATCTCACGACCTGTATTTTTGCTATTAATTTAATAAATTTTTGCACATTCTTCTCCACCTTGATCCCCCGCTACAATAGGGTGACTTTGCTCACTTCCTATACAGATTTTTTTTTTTTTTTTTTTAATTCCTCGCAGCTGGGCAACATAAGACCATTTACCTTCTGATGCATAAATGTTTGATAGCTGGATACAAGTTTCGGCATTCGTGACCCTAAAAACTTGAGCCAAAACCAAGTAGAACGTTTGTCCTACACACCCATTTGTGACCCAAAAAACTTGTATCTGCTTCCATTGGCAAGTCATTAAGTAGATCCATAGCCTCGTCGGGGTGACCAGCTCGCCCCAGCAAATCTACCGTGCAAGAATGATGTTCCGTGGTAGGCCATATCGAGTATTTTGATCTCATGCGAGAACACATGTGGCAGAGCTTCTTTTCTCCTTTTATATCATGGAATACCACGTCTTCACTTCTTCTTTCATCTTTTTCCTCTTCTCAAACTATAATCAACAGAATTGGAGAAAAAGTAGTCCACTCACTTAAACCTTCGTTGGGTTTGAAGTTTTGCAGATCGAACAAACAGAGATACACACTTTATTGAATTATAATTCTTGAATTTTGGGTTTTTGTTCACTGTAATTTATGCCTGATTCTACAGTCGGATCCCACCACTAGTAAGAGACATACTAGTTTGTCATAGAACTTCGGTCGCGGTTAAAAATCTGGCTTTTTTCTCAAGGTGATGTCTCTCTACCTAGTGTGGGTTAATTCCATTTTTTATCACTGAACGTGTACATACAAGTTAACATAATGAATTATATAATGTTACATGACACTATTATTTCATTTGTCATTTTAAAATACAATCAACTTTTTCATCCAATCTTTTCTCTCCACATCATTTTATGTAATCCTTTATATACCATTTTTACGTACAAGTAGCATAATCCTTTAGGTAAATATATCTTTGTGAAGTCTTCGAGCTGCTTTTTTATGACTTTAAATAGTATCAAACACGTAGGTTGCGTTAGGGTACCATGAGGGGCATAATGAATTTTTGGATGCTATTAGGTTGATTAAGGTGAATAATACTATTTGATTTTTTAAATTTTTTTTAGTTAAAAATGACATTTATGCTAGTTATCTTATTGATCTAAGACCATTTCAGCCATCCATAATTCCTTTAAAGAGAGAGAAAGAGAGTTGTTTATTTTATCCCTTTGGAATAGTCGAGTTAGTGGAGTAGGTGAACGCGGAGATCAAAGGTCAATAGTTCAAATCCCCTATCAACACTTTCTCAGTCGAGCCCGTCACACCGGGTTTGCCTAGTGTGGTTTATCTCTCCTGTATGATTTGCGAGTTATTACACATGAAGCGAGATTTACCCAATGCGCACTCATGAGTAGCGGCTGCGGGTTCCTACATCAATAAAAGAGAGAGAGAGAGAGAGAGAGAATCTTCCACTCGCATTAAGTTTTAGCGTTGATGGTGCAAATAATATTTTATACTGAAAAGATGAAAGATTATCATCCAACTTTAGTCCACCATTATCATTCACCTACTGTTCATTTTAATTTCTTACTAGTTGTTCACGCAATCTAATATTGTGCCCCCAAACGCAAGAAGTGTAACCTATAATGACTTGGAAGGGGTAGAGAACCTTTTCTTTGCACAAATGGTCAGATAAACATAAACTCGAATGGTCCCATCGTATCCTCTCCAATTCATCATACAACACGAAAAATAAAAAAATAAAAAGTTCATTTATCCCGTGCCTCTTACCCCCATTGCAACTGATAATGACACAAAATAGTAAAAAAAATATCAAAGTTTAAAACGTATCGATTTAGTCATCAAACTTTTGTTTTAGCATAAATGATTACAATATATAATTTTTTTTTCAATTAAGTCATTGTTTACGGAGTTAAATCAATTTAACGGATTTGGGGATGTGTGAAAAATGCACTAGCAACTTAAAAAAATCATCGACAATTGGATTTCGTTATAGCTTATGTTGAACACATTCATCTGAATCACATAAGAGAAATTGAATTGCGATTCAAAAATAGGACAAAATGGATCGATAATAACTTAATGCATTTGGCAACGCAACAATCCTTTGTGGAAATAGTCCAAACATCATCGCATAAGTAATTATACTGGAATAAATTCGATGACTAAAGTGAGCATTTTAAAAAAAATTAGTGACCCATTAAAAAAGAACCAATAGTTAACAGTAGTCGTGTATGATGTGGACACCTTGTGAAGAACAAATGAAATCTCTTGTACTTTCCTTTTGACAATTTATAAAATTCAAAACACAGAGTCACACAACAAATCTCTATCTGAAATTGATTAGTATTAATATTAGTGTTTATATATTTTCTGGATCGGAATTTGTGCGATTGAAATCGAAAAGGAATTGATACATACATGGCGACGATGAACAACAATTATGGCAACGGCGGTGAAATCATGGAGGAGAGAAGACCCAAAACGAAGATTGTATGCACTCTTGGACCGGCGTCTCGCTCTGTGCCGATGGTGGAAAAGCTCCTTCGTGCAGGTATGAACGTGGCCCGATTCAATTTCTCTCACGGATCTCACGAGTACCATCAGGAGACTCTCGACAATCTTCGAAAGGGTATGGAGAATACTGGAATCCTCTGCGCCGTCATGCTAGACACCAAGGTTTACTTTTTCTCTCTCTGTGTGTGAAAGTGAGCGTGTGTGATTATATGTTGTAACTGTTATATTTATTGATTGATCTGTGCCTGTTTGTTACCATACCGGCCACTGTTTAATGCTGATATTTTGTTTTTTTGTTTTTTTCTATCTTCTGCAGAAATAGCGTAAGCACTGATCTACTTTTATTTGAAGGAATTTATTTTTTTCATTTTTGGAATTATAAATATTTTTGAGATATTTTGTTTTGCTGTTCTTCATTTTCATCATTATATGGACTGTTGTGCTGAAATTTTTATCACTTTGGGAATTATCTGAATTTTTGAGAATCCTCCACCATACCTATGCCCATCCCCTTATTGAGAAATAGATGAATTGCTTGATTATTGAGAATTTATCAACAGATACTACACTTCTTTAGTACACTGGTCTAATCTTTCTATATGATGCTTTTGATTGATCAATAGATTCTATTGAGTAATGGTCTCGTTATGGTTTCTGTTTCTCTGGTAATTGCTTATGTGATTATTTTATGATGTTCCTTGGTTTAAACTTTCTTAAGCTTTAATGTAACTAAGTTAGCTAATACACGAGAAAGCAGTTACATCTTGTGCCACTTTGGAAAGTCCTTCCTTGAGCTACTCTCTCTGTGTCTCTTGCCAATGAATTCTACCCAAACAAGATGTCTACTTCAGGAGCTTGTTGAGCTGGTGTAGGGTTTTCTCCCATTTGGTTCTCTTTTTTAGGTGTTAATATTATGGAGTTCACGAACTTTGTTCCATCTTGATTTGAAGTGGCTATTGCCATAATTTTATCTCTTGAATCTTATTATGTGAACAGTTAACATTGACATTTGTGTGATAACACAGGGTCCAGAAATCCGAACTGGGTTTTTGAAAGATGGTAAGCCTGTTCAGCTGAAACAGGGCCAAGAGATCACAATTTCCACTGATTATACTATCAAGGGCGACGAGAACACCATCTGCATGAGCTACAAAAAGTTAGCTGTGGATGTAAAGCCTGGAAGTGTGATACTGTGTGCAGATGGCACAATCTCATTCCATGTTTTGTCTTGTGACAGAGAGAAAGGCTTAGTTCGATGCCGCTGTGAGAACACAGCAGTTCTTGGTGAGAGAAAGAATGTAAATCTCCCTGGGGTTATTGTGGATCTCCCAACTTTGACAGAGAAAGACAAGGAAGATATCTTAAAGTGGGGGGTTCCTAATAAAATAGACATGATTGCTCTTTCTTTTGTTCGCAAAGGTTCAGATCTTGTGGAGGTTCGAAAGTTGCTAGGTGAACACGCCAAAACCATACTACTTATGTCAAAGGTTGGTTAGCATTATTTTCTACCTATTAATACATATCATTCTAAATCCAGACCTAGTAACAAGAGGTGTTACAGTTCTTTATTAAAGTGCCATTAGGTCTTGACAAAATGAAGTTCCATTTCTGACTACTGATATTTGTTTCCCTCAATAAATCATCTTAAAGCCCAGAAAGATTGTGCATAATACAGTTAGGTTAGAGAATAATATTTGTGAGTGAAGATTGAAGAATTATAGTCGCTCAAGAGTGGAGATAGTGACATGGTGTTAGTCTTTCCAGACACTTACGGATGTCTGTGACACAATCTTGGCATATCTAAAATGTCTGAGGCCGCTCTTATGATTATCGTTGGCTCCATTTTCAAACGAGGCTTCCATATCAGAAGTTATGTAGTGCATAGTTTGTCATCTAAATTTTAATTGCTGTTGTTCATTTGATTTGTAAATCATGGAAGTGAGACCATTAAGTTTAAGCTTCTTTTTATGTATATCTCTGTGTGATGAAGCAGCTGTACATATTCTTGTTCCTCATATTTCGCATTTTTATTAGGTCGAAAATCAAGAAGGGGTGGCGAATTTTGATGATATTCTGGCTAACTCAGATGCATTCATGGTGGCACGTGGTGATCTGGGGATGGAAATTCCCATCGAGAAAATATTTTTAGCACAAAAGGTGATGGTGTACAAGTGCAACATCCAAGGGAAGCCTGTTGTGACTGCAACTCAGATGTTGGAATCCATGATCAAGTCTCCAAGACCAACTAGAGCAGAAGCCACAGATGTTGCCAATGCCGTTCTTGATGGAACAGACTGTGTAATGCTCAGCGGTGAAACTGCTGCAGGAGCTTATCCAGATCTAGCAGTTCGTACTATGGCAAAAATCTGTATAGAAGCAGAGAGTACAATTGACTATGCAGATGTCTTCAAAAGGATTACGGCAAATGCCCCAGTACCCATGAGCCCATTGGAAAGCCTTGCTTCATCTGCAGTACGAACAGCAAACTCAGCAAAAGCATCCCTTATTTTGGTCCTAACTAGAGGAGGAAGTACTGCAAAACTGGTGGCCAAGTATAGGCCAGGCTTGCCGATATTATCTGTGGTTGTTCCTGAGATCAAGACTGATTCTTTTGATTGGTCATGCAGTGATGAATCTCCAGCTAGGCACAGCCTTATCTTCAGGGGGTTGGTTCCCGTTCTCTGTGCAGGATCTGCAAGGGCTTCTCATGAAGAGTCCACAGAGGAAGCCCTGGAATTCGCTCTTCAACATGCTAAAACAAAAGGGCTCTGCAAGGTGGGAGATGCTGTTGTGGCCCTACACCGTATTGGAACTGCATCGATCATCAAGATTGTGACTGTGAAGTGATGAATTTGAATTTTCTGCTCACTGGGTTTGTGTGTTTCAGAGGGGTNAGGTGGGAGATGCTGTTGTGGCCCTACACCGTATTGGAACTGCATCGATCATCAAGATTGTGACTGTGAAGTGATGAATTTGAATTTTCTGCTCACTGGGTTTGTGTGTTTCAGAGGGGTAAGAGATAAATCCAGATAAAAGACTACTTGAGTTTTTACTAATTTTTTTCCTTCAGAGGATGGACACAAATTACGTTTTCGTTTGCTTATTTCTTGTCTTGGCACCCCAAGTTTCAGATCCAGTGAGCTGGATATTTGCTTCTTATTGGTAAAGTGACTATAGACAGCCATGTCCACTGAGGACTGCTTGTCTTCTTAATTTGAAAACTACAATAAGCATTAGAATAAAAAACCCTTCCCTTGCGACTGTTTCATTGGTTGGCTATGGTGGATCATAATTATTGTAAGAGGAACTTCATCAGAGAACCATTTAACACTACCCTGATGAATTCTGGTTATCTATTATAGTTTGAGAGAGTGCTGTGCAAAGCTTCAATATGACAACCAATGATGAATCTTTGAGATACAAAACTATAATCAATTCTTTCTAGGAAATGTTCCTTTGCCATTAAGAGGTAACAGAGCAAAATAGATAGCTCCCGTTTGTCTCCCATTATTTAAGAACTCTATTTTTCTACATACTTATTCTCAACCAAAACTCAAAACTTTTTCCTACTTTTTAACCATACATTATCCCAAAAATCACTATTTAAAACAAATACTTTTTCCAAAAAATATGGCCACCAAATAGGGACTTAATAATACAACAAACTAAACCTTGTTTTCAATATATTTGGAGTGAGTTGGTTCATTGCAACATCCATGGAAGATATGAG
>CAIGRR010363108.1:0-10758 GCA_903798365.1 Fraxinus sp. 1973-6204
TTCGTTTGATGTACTGATGAACAAAAGTTATTCCTGAATTTTCGTTGATTTGAGCTATAATCGTTTTAGTTTTCCATTACCAGTTTGAGTTTATAAAGTTTATGAAAGCTTTTTGTTCATTTTTAATCGTATATTTTAATTCAGTTACTTACTTATAATTGTTAATTCACTGTAAGAACTTTTATTTTAATTTTATGTTCGTTTTAAAGCAATATTAGTATAATCTTTCAATTTACAATTCGATTTGCCAATCTGATTCTTAATACCCTTTCATCGATCATACCCAAAATACAATGACAGTACCTAAGACAAAATTGACACGTACTATTGAACAATAGCGAATCATTTATGTTGTTTTGAATTCAGTTTAACATACTAAATCTTTAAGGAACTCGAGATTTTATTTCTGATTTTCGATGCTATGCAATGGAGGAGGAGATCCCCTTTTATAGGAGAAGAGACCATGTGATAATGAAGAGTCGCACCATATGTGATGAAGATGTTATCGCCCCCAACTATCTGGATATAAACTTTTAAAGCAGATAGGAGTTGTGGATCTGATATGGGCATATTAAAGTTTGGAGAAGTCTATAAATTTCAGGTTCTTGTAATTATTAAGAAAGAATGACCGAGTTATCAATAGTTGAACTCAATTTAAGATAATATGTTACAAAATAGAATTTGTGGAAATACAAGAACATTCTCGAGAGGTCTTCCCTTTCCTGTTTAGTAAAACCTGAGATCGTCTAAAGGTAAACCCTCGAATGATCTATGTATAGTTTACAACTATGACAACACTAAAGAAGGCCAATCAGACTTGTAATCTAGTGTAATCTCATTACATGTAGGGTTGTCAATGAATTGAATTTTGATCTCAATCCGAGGAAATTAATGGGAGAAGGATTTATGATCTCAATCTGATAATTCGATTAAAATTCGAATTCGATAATCCATTAATTAAATGGATCAAATATGGATATAAGTCAATCCAATCTGATAACAATCCGATCTGATTTGTTATAAATAATTGAATCGGTAAAATATTTTTATGGCATGCTATTTGTCACTAAAATAAATACATGAGAAAATAAATAAATTTAGAATAAAAAAGTTTTCTTTAATTTCGGATCAGATTATCGGATTGAATATTCGATACCACAGCAAAACATATATGGATTTGATAATCAAATATATGTTGAATTATCGGATCGGATAAGATCGGAACAGATATGGACAGATCCGATCTATATCTGATCCATTTACAACCCTAATTATATGTATTACTTTTCGTTTGACTTAATGAAATAAATCTGTTAAGACCACCATCAATCTTGAAGCCACAATGGGGAGTAGGGCTGTCCATGGGTCGGTTCGATTTGGTTCTGTTCGGTTCCAAAATTTTCGGGTATTTAATAAATGGACCCGATATAATTATGGAACTGTTCGGGTTCGGTTCGGTTCCTTTCAGTTTCATGCCATAATTAAATTTTTTAACATTTACAGCAACACTACATAAATATAACTAATGACATTTCGTTCATAACTTTTACAAATTAACGTAACCCAATTCAAAAATATATAAATAACTAGCTGTCGAATAACATTAATTCAATGCATACAATACCAAAAAGTAGATATTAATATTAAAATGTCGGTGATCCATATTAAAAAATTGAGGCACAAGGTTTAAAATTATGAAATGATCTGATTTAATTAATTAATTTGTTAATTTATTTAGAAAAAATAAAATAATTTAATTAATTCAATAAATAAAATAAAAAAATTATTTAGTTTCGGTTCTCNTGAGGCACAAGGTTTAAAATTATGAAATGATCTGATTTAATTAATTAATTTGTTAATTTATTTAGAAAAAATAAAATAATTTAATTAATTCAATAAATAAAATAAAAAAATTATTTAGTTTCGGTTCTCATTCGGTTTTTCGGTTCTTGGTCTAGACCCTACCCATACCCATCGGTTCTCGATTCTGGTACCCGTTCGGGTATTTAACTTGTGAATAACTGCTCGATTCAATTCGGTTCGATCCGGTTCGGTTCGAGACTTTTGGACACCCCTAATGGGGACCAAATCGAAATCACAAGACCCGCACATGTAGATAAAATACAATGATGTTCATATGTTGGATTTTTCTTTTAATGTACCTGTAACTTGTATGATAATGCAGCAACAATTTTTTTTTTAAAAGTATTGATGTTTTGATTATTTTTTGCATAGAAACATTATTTTGGACTTTCAGCTTTCAACAACAGCTTAAAATGGTGTATCAATTATAGAGCATAAACATTGATTTTGGACGAGTCACCATAACAATGGACTTATGTCATTCAGCACACACGCAACAATGATCAATGGCACATATTTTACGGATGCTACTATTATGTTGGATAAAATGACATAAATTATAATCATCAACAGTCCCAACATTTCCTCATCACAATTGGATGGAAATATTACAAAAGTTCACAAAAATACATACAGGATATTCTAAATTCTCAGTTCTTCGAAGACTGAATCGATTTCAATATTAAGAGGAATACCTTGTCTACCAAAAGCTTATCCAACCGTGAATTCGGTCAATTGGTGCAATTATGACCAATAAATAATATGTGATTTAGAAAATGTAATTGTGACTCACAATTTATTAAATCGCGATCGAGAAATAACTTATGATAAACTAACTTGGTCATTTTTTATAGTTAAATAAGTCGTGACTTATAAAATTTGTGATTTGTGACCGGTAAATAAATTGTGACCTGTGTTTTAAATAAATTATGACATATAAAAATTTGTATTTGTGGCCGAGAAATAATTTGTGACCTAATTGGATATAATTATAACCTTAATATATTTAATTAATTATTTCATAAATAAATTTTAATTAATATCTAATTTTTGAAATTTTAAACCTTATTTCTTTATTTTAAAATATGTCATATTTAATCTCTTAGATATTAAATTTTGTCATAAATTAATAGTTGCTTCAAGTGACCGAGTTTATTTCAGGTCGAGCCAATCAACTATAGTGTGGATATAATTAATCTAACTCATTTTAACATCTTCGTCTTGATTTATTGGATATTAAAACCCAACACTACAAAACAACGGGAACATACACTGATGTGGAGCGTAAAGCTATTGAAAATATTTTCAAGAGGGAAATCTCCTCGCCGAGCTCCTCAATTCATTTTACCCAATGTTCCCTGAAGCAAAGTGGTTTGGCTATAAAATCATTTGATTTCATTGAAAAAGTGTGATTTCGATGTTAGGTAGGTAGTTGAATCTGATGAGGGTATTCGTGTTGAGATTGAGTTAGAACCTGAAAATAATAATGCTGTTGAAACTTTCAATCGGCCAATATCAAGGTCGACTGGAGGTCAACAACGTCAATATTGTGAGGGAGTTTATAGCAAGGCCAATAGGCTTGGGCATGTCCGAACCCAAATTTCGGGTATTTAATAAATGAAATTATCGGGTCCAAATTTAATTATAGAACCGTTCAATTTCAGTTCCATTCGGTTCAATTTGGTTTCTCAGTTCCGTACAATAATTAATTTTTTTATATTACAACAACGCTAGATTAATTTGGCCATGATATATTCAATCTTAACTATTACAAAATAATGTAGTTCAGTCTTGTGATATCTTTTATATCTATCTTTGTTGAGTTCTTCATAAATTTAACTGTTAAAATTACAGAAAGAAGAAGATGACGAGTTCACAATAATATAACAGTAGAAACAAAACCACGGTAGAGTAAGAGATTTGGGTAAAACTTAGGTTAGTTTGATTAAATTGGGATGACTAGAAATTTAAATAGATAGTCATATTTTAGATTTGGATTAAATTAATTAGTTAGCAAATTTGTTTTAAAAAATAAAATAATTTGACTTATTTAAGATAAAAAAAATTAGAGAGATTAGATTTTTATTCGATTTTTGAGTTCTTGGCTTAGAATCGATAATTGAATCGAACCCGTTGGTTTTTGATTCAGATACATGTTCCGGTATTTAATTTAAGAAGAACCACTCGATTCAGTTTAATTCAATTCAGGTCCGATTCGATCCGATTTGGCTCGAGAGTTTTATCCAGCTCTAAAGGTCAAGATGATTTCCTCTTCAAATAAAACTCAAACTTATTAACGAATCAAATAAATGGAAAATATTCACTCAAGATCCAATTCTACAAAGTTGAATAGTTGGAGGACAAGATAAAGCAAAAAAGATTGGAAACTTTCGTTCGATTTGCTATACCAATGAGTGATTATAATTAAAGTAAAAAAAAAAATAAAAATGTATACAATTTGAAGAATGTGCTATATGTGAGATTAACATAAAACGACTATTACAATCCAATTTGAGAGAATCAAAATCACATTTGTTTTTAGTCGAAGTTTGACCATTTCAATTATATTCTCCGTCTAAACTATAAAACAAGGATGGACTATTTTTCAACTTTTTTCCAGCTAGTTTTCTTTCACTTTTTTTTTTTTATAACGCCTGCTCACATTTTTCACGTTTTTACAGCAACCTTTTCACTTTTTAAATACAGGTGACGCGAAAACAAACGTAACCGATGACGTGGAAAGAGATTAGAATCGAATAAGTTAAGTCCATGTTTGATACCATTAAAAAAATTGATTCAAACTTAAATTAAAATCAACAATTAATTTCAACCACACATTCTATCATCTTTGATCAAAATTTGCTATAAATTTTGATTTTAATCTCTATCAAACGGGGCTAAGGAACAAAAGAAAATCACACTATCGGTCCCCAACTTATTATCTCATTAACGAATTGGTTCAAATATTTAAGTAAAAAGTTTCTAACTTCTTATTACGAGCTTGTTTGGTATTGATTAAAATTCAATTAAAACTGAAAATATAGCCTATTGGGTCCCACTCGTCTAATAAAAGTCAACAATAACGGCTAATTTTTCAATTTTAATCCGATTTTAATCTCTACCGATCACGCCCTACATCTGTTCAACTAATCCTAACGGCAAAAAAGATTCAAAATAAAACTTTACATGGCTCCTTCTCACTTTAAATTTCTGGACGCCCATATAAAAGAAGCAAAACTTAACTTCATAGGGTTATATGCGTTAGGCTTACACAAATATTTGAATAATTTCAGCCATGGAATGGAAGGCTATTTGTGCAATTAGAACAAGAAGTTCAGAGACAATGTTTTGAATGTCAGCTAGGGCATGTAATCGAAAATACAGAGTTAAGGGTCGAACAAATGATAAAAAAATATTTTAAAGTTCGAACTAATTGACTCTTTATTGGGCTTAACACGTATCTTTTTCCTAGTTTCTTTAACCCAAAACTAGACGAGTTTCTATACTTGATTTTTTCTATTGAATCGGCCTGTCCTGCCACATTCTTGTAACATTGTTTAGAGATCAACCTACGGAATGCACAAAATTGAAAACTAACTAGTAAAGCAATGAATTGTGTAATCCTCTTAGAAGCAAAATTGTATAACAGATGAAAGTTAGCCCGATTTGATGTAGCTAAAAATCAAATTTTGAGTCATGCTACGAGTACAAAATAGGTTTACAAAATTGACTTACAAAATATGTGTTGACAAGATCTAGACCAATAATTTTAAAAAAACAGTTTTTGAAATTAATGACCTTAATTTTGGCACACTTATTTTGTCAATCTATTTTACACAAGTAGATTAAGGGTGTGTTTGAGCCACATTATTTTAGAAAAAGGTATCCTGGAATAGTAGATTGATGGAGAATGTGTGGTTGAAAAAGAAGGAAAAGTTATTGATGTGATGGAAAATATTACTCTCCTCGTCCCATTTATATAGACTTGTTTTATTTTTCACACGGATTAAGAAATTTTATTTAATGTTATTGGAAAAACAAATTTTGTCAAAAACATTCCTAATTTACCCTCATTTAATTATCATTAACTAGTAGTAAGTTATTATTGAAAGTAATAAAGAAATAATGGTATATTAGTAAACAAATAAAGCAAAACATTCTTAATAAAGAAACATAACTATATAATTGAGATAAGAAATATAAAAAGTAAGTCTATATAAATTGGACGGAGAGAGTATTTTATTGAAGAAAGTATGTTTGAAAATGAGTAGAAGAATGATAATAAAAATTTTAGCCCCTGTATGAGCTGCATTATTTTTCTCATTCTAATTTTTCTATTCATTTTCAACCACACATTTTTTAATAAAATAATATTTTTTATCACATCAATTAATTTTTCTTTATTGTGTACCAAACAAGGTGGTTTTTTATCCATTTCTACAACAAACGCTTAGGAAGCAAGAGAAAGTCAATTGGGTGGTTTTGGTGTCGGTAAAACCACGGATTGCACACGCAATCTCTCTCTCTCTCTCTCTCTCTCTCTCTCTTATAATCTAGAGACATTCGTGTCTCGGTGTTTACGTATATTGGGTAATAATTGAATCGGAAGCATCAAGTTCTTTGAAGAAGATGGGATTGAAGGAGACTTTTTATATCTCACATGGCTCGCCGACGCTGTCAATTGATGAGTCGCTACCGGCGAGATCCTTCCTCCAGTCATTCCGGCAGAAGGTGTTCCCGGAGAAACCCAAATCCATATTGGTCATATCTGGTCACTGGGAGACCTCAGAGCCCACGGTCAACGCCATCGCCGGCGTCAACGATATTATCTACGACTTCTACGGCTTCCCGGAGAAAATGTACAAGATCAAGTATCCGGCACCGGGTTCGCCGGAATTGGCAAATAGAGTGAAAGAATTGCTCAAGGAATCAGGTTTTGCTAACATCTTATTTAAAAACTGTTGGAAATGAGCTATATATACTTGGATTTAAATCTTTTCTTTAATAGGTTTCAAGCACGTGCGCGAGGATAAAAAACGAGGACTGGATCACGGCGCGTGGGTTCCACTTATGCTCATGTACCCGGCGGCAGATATTCCGGTGTGCCAACTCTCCGTCCAAACAAACAGAGACGGGACTTATCATTATAATTTGGGGAAGGCATTGGCACCCCTGAAAGAGGAGGGGGTGCTCATTGTTGGCTCGGGCGCCACCACCCACAACCTTAGTAGGCTGCGCCGTGGGGTAGACCGTGGTGGTGTCGATGACGGTTCTGTGGTCACTTGGGCTTTGGAGTTTGATAATTGGCTGAAAGAGGCTCTACTTGAAGGGAGATTTGAGGATGTTAATAACTATGTAGAAAAGGCACCATATGCAAAAGTTGCACACCCAAGTCCTGACCATTTCTATCCATTACACGTAGCAATGGGTGCTGCTGGTGAAAATGCAGAATCTGAACTTATACACCATAGTTGGAGTTATGGTGCCCTCTCCTATTCCTCTTACAAGTTCAAGGCAACCAGCGGATAGCCAATCACGATATGTTTGCTAAATTGTTCTCCATCGGAGTGAATGAAAAGAATTAGAATCTTATCTTTTAGCTATTCTCAACAATTCTATGTGAACATGATTGTATTTCACTCGTCACATTTGTTTTGTTGTACTTTATATGGAAAAAAAAAAAAAAAGAATCTTGTTGTATTGTCTAGAACACTCGTGTAAAGCGAACTTGCTGTTACCGAATTGTGATTCTAATAAAGAAAAATTAGAATTTTGTGTTGTGCCGCCGCTGGTATGCTAAACATGCTATTATGAAATTGTGTACTCCTTTTGACATTATTGGATTTCACATTACTAAAACGTTTTGACAGAAGGTGCCCAACATGTTTGAGGTTTTTCAATAGTTATTTTTTGAATGGTTACTAAAATGTGCCTGGCTTAAACGTCTGTCTCGATGTCTCCATCAAGAAATGGTGTGAGCTCAAAATTCATTTTCAACAGGTGATCTGTTGTCCTGAATTGAATAATGAAAGCAATTGAATAATCTTCAGAAGCCAAATCTTCATCTTTAAGAAAAGAAATATCAACATTCTGTCTATTGAAATATTCCTCCAGAATCACTGAATCAGTGATTTCCCTTTGGTTTAACTTCACTGGCAAAAAGCCAGACCCGAAAGATACTGAAATTTCTAAGGGCACTTGTTTCTGGAGAGCGACATCAAGGAGTTGCTTTAAGATTTCCACACCACACATTCTAGAAAACATGGCTTTGCATTGCATTATAGTTGTATGTCCTGAAATTTTCTGCACAAGCACCAGGGGAAACTACTTCTAGAGCTTGTCAATTTCAAAGCAACACAAAAGGAAGCAAGTAGAAAAGCTAAAAAATGTTGCCATATGGTTTGCTTTATTTCAAAGGTGCATTAAGAGGTCAATTGCAACTCTGTGAAATGACATGCTAGAAGTTTTACATATTTTTAAATTATGATCAAGAAAATTTGAAAACCTTGAGTTTCTTCTCAAGCTCTTTGATTTGATTGGTTAAGATTTCAATTTCAAAATATTATTTCGCCCATGCCTTCATCGTCACCCACCACTTTTGCTAAAGCCTAAAAGCTGGGACAGAAAGAAATGCATTTAGTGAGCATGATAAGTGTAACTTATCTGAAGTACTCTTAAATGAAGACTTTGTGTTAATATAATCTATTGTGTTGATTATTATTATTATTGGTTAGTTTTCATGTTTGAGGTTTTATTAGTTAATTAAGCACATGTTTGATTTTGCTATCTCGACTCTTTCTCGACCATGCATGTTGTTTTGCTCTTAAGAGGGTGTTTGGTGGGGATTAAAATTAGATTTTTAGGATATTGTGATGAAAGTTTTTGAAATGTGTGGTTGAAAAGTTGTGGAACTCACGAAAGATGTAGTTAATATTGATTGTTTGATTTTGACTTAAATTAAAATATGATTTTAATCTGTACCAAACATGGCCTAAATTTTGCTACACGTTTCAGCCTTCTCTTCTATTTTCTAATATGGGTAGGTATAAAAATTCAAATTCCAATTCATATTTGCAAAACTGAGAGTAAGTACTACACTGTCACATTACTTAGTTAAAATGAAAAAAAAAAAATACATAATGGAAGGTTAAAATTATAGTAGTTTGCCCTTAACAGGTATTAACTACTAACAATAAAGATGCTAAATCCATATGGCTTTAGCCTTCTTGAGCAAGGGGACTAGTTTGCCCTTAACATGAAGACTCATAATCTCATTGGCCCCACCAGTCAATTCCTGTCCAATGAACACAGTTGGTATAGTTGGCCTTGGTCCGGATGCCTGGAGTGCCGTTTCTAGTTGCTGTCCATTGGGAAGTTCATCAAGTTCATAAACTGTAGGGTTTGCACCAAAACTGCATATAAGTGTTTTTATGGAGTGGCAGATACAACAAGAGCTTTTGCTGAATATCACCACTGGCTTTCCTGTTGTCAATCTCATTACTGCATCCATTACTCGACCTCAAAAGTATCCGGAAAAACCGAATGGAAAGTAGTTGAAAAACCCGACTCGAAAAGCACGAAAACCAATAAGAAAGAAGTTTGATATGCAAGATCAAGACTTTTGTAGGGTTGATGTTTAGAAACTCTTTATCACTTACGGAGTTTATATATACCGGAGAAGGTGGTGGATTTGGACTTATGTGACAACAAAAAAATGCAATATTACCAAAAAGATATTTCTTAGATACCCACGTGTTTCACTGATTATTATGGACAAGTTGCATTGCATATGACAAGATTGATGATATTGAAGAATGCCTGAATGCTAATGTCCACATTCTCAAAGCACTCATTTTCAAAACACTCATGCTTCATGTACAGGAACCCCACCGACTACTCACGGAGGTGGTGGGTAATTTTTTTGTTTTTGTTTTACTTTCTTATCGAGGTCATNTGTCCACATTCTCAAAGCACTCATTCTCAAAACAATCATGCTTCATGTACAGGAACCCCCACCGACAACTCACGGAGGTGGTGGGTAATTTTTTTGTTTTTGTTTTTACTTTCTTATTGAGGTCATGTGAGCGGGTGTAAAAGGGCTTAATTCTTCTCCAAAGACGTATATGTCACAACAACAAGTGGATCCTTGTTTAATGAATTCGGTATGACTATTGATTTTTATTACTTTTTGAATCGGTTCTTTTAAAAGTAGACAGCTAGAGAAAGGATACAGATATTCATTTAAATTGTGCCTCCGATATGTCCCTAACTAAACTAATTGTTTTTTTTTTCATCAAAGACAATAATACAAAGTTTTGATGATAGGTGGCGTTGCCACTTGAACTATCAAGATCTTAATTTGCGTGCTATGATAACTAATCAAATTATCTAAAATTTTAGTTGATAGAGATCCGACAACAATAATGTAACAAGACCTATCCTCAAAAACATGAAGTCGGTATATGAATTCTTTTTCACCATTTGGTTCACTTAAATTATTATGAAATTAATAGCCGTAATTACATTTCGTAAATGAGCGATAATCACAAACACAAATGTTTGTGTGTGGGAGAAGGATTCTTATTGACTTCATTCTAAAGTTTCAGGTGATGTGTAAAAATATGTTTAGTGTTATCCAATTGGTGACCTTTTTCGTCATCACGTGAAAACTAAAGTAATAAATTTAAAATCGAGCCCATTAATTTTTTTTTGTCACTCATTTTATTCCGTCGTCAATCGGGGTAAATATGGTCACTGTTACCCCTCGATTTCGAGGTCTAAAGAAGCAAGGCCACGTGTCACGCCTCGTAGGTGGGACATTCAACGAAAAGTCACAAGGGGGGCCCAACATGTCACAGGTCCCAGTTATCCCATTAAAATAAGACTAGCCGAGGT
>CAIGRR010363202.1:0-10340 GCA_903798365.1 Fraxinus sp. 1973-6204
AGATGATAGACTCCAAAGCCGTCATCAGTCAAGTGCAAGAACTACATGTTCTTTTACATGACATACATGCCGAGAATATGACATTGAGTGAATTATTTCAAGTTGCTGTTATCATCAAGAAACTCCCTCCTTCGTGGAGAGATTTCAAAAGTTATTTCAAATACAAAGAGATTAACTTGGAAGAACTTATTGTCCAACTAAGGATAGAAGAAGATAATGGAAAGATTGAAGGGAAATCTGGTGTTCAAATTGGGCAAACCAAAGTCAACTTGGTAAAATCTGGTTCAATGATCAATTAGAAATGAAGGTCTTTGGTGATGCACCAATGAGAGATAGGAATGTTAAGAAATTCAAAGGCAACTTCTACAATCGTGGGAAAATATGACATAGTTCAAGTAAACGTCGAAAGCCTAAGAAGAATGCACAAGCAAATGTGATCTGTTGAGATGCATTATCTGAGATATGTAGGAGATGAACTTATTTGTGGTTGTTTCAGAATGTAACAATGTTGGAAATCCAAATGAATAGTGGGTCGATACTGGTGCTACCCACCATATTTGTGCTGACAAGGCATTTTAAACTACAAAGAAATCAACGGAGAACAACGCTCTATGGAAATTCTTTAAGTTCTAAAGTTGAAGGACAAGGAAAGTTCACTTTGAAAATAATTTTCGACAAAGAGCTAGTCCTCAACAATGTCCTACATGTACCGAACATTCCCAAAAACCTTTATTCATGTATTTACTTAGCAACAATAATTTTAAATTAGTTTTTGTACCCGATAAATTTGTATTTACTAAGAATGAGATATATGTGGGAAAATGATACTTGTGTAATGGAATATTCAAAATGAACGTTTTTACTATTCTACCAAAACCAAACATAATAAATAAAAGTTTCAGTTATATTTATATGCTTGAATTGTCTTGTTGTATGGCATAATTTTTTAGAACATACAAATTTTAAATCAGTGCATAAATTTAAGTTTAATACCTTCATTGAAATTTGATCCTATTCATAAAATGTGAAATTTGTGTTGGGGAAAAAGCCAAAACACAATTTGTTCAGTTCAAACGAACACTAAACCTTTAGAATTAACACACTATGATATTTGTGATTTGAAGCTTGTGCAAACTTAAGGTGGAAAAAAGTATTTCATTACTTTTATTGACGATTGAACAAAGAATTATTATGTCTATCTACTGAATAGCAAAGATGAGGCCATAGATATTTTCAAACATTATAAGATGAAAGCTAAAAATCAACTTAGTAAATGAAATAAGAATATTTGAAGTGATACATGAGGAGGATATGGGGCACCATTTGAAGATTTTTGTTCAAAACTTGACATCATTCATCAAACAATGACATCATACTCACCTCAATTAAATGGTGTAGCTGAATGCAAAACTTGAACTTTTAAGATGACGAAGAATGCGATGCTCGTAAATTCGGGCTTACCCCAGAACATATGGGAGGAAGCTATACTTTCAGCAAATCACAACTTCATAAAATAACTCAAACGAAAATTAATGAAACTCCATATAAATTGTGGAATGATTACCATCCTTCTTATACACACTTAAAAATAGGGGAGTGTTTGGCTAAAGTTAAAATACCAAAGCCAAAACAAGTTTTTCTGATTTAAATTCTCTAATAACAGTGTCTACATTATCATTTGCATATCTGGTAATTTTCAAAATGAATTCCAAATGAATAAGAAATTATGGTATATTTGGAATCTCAAAATGAATTTCAAATGAATAAGAAATTGAAATCCAAAAATAAGATGAAAAACAAATTTTCAGCATATAAGACTATCTCCACTCGAGAGGTTGCCTAGCGCGCAGTAAGTGACGAATCCCGACTTTACGAGCGGCTTGAAGGGATGAGACCCTTTACGATGTCTACAGAGTTTTAGGGTGCGTCTCTCTGGCCATAACTCCTTACCTTCTATAAATTGAGCTATCTAGATTAGTTTTCTTGCATCAAATACCTCATAAAAGATTAGTTTTCTTGCATCAAAATCTTTTAAATAGTAGAGAGAAAACTTTGTTTCGATGTTCACCATTTTCTAGCAGTTTTAAGTGCTTCTACTACAAGGAGGTACCGTTACATCTTAGAAGGTGATTGTCAGACTCCGTTAGCACCGTTGCGGGACAAATTCGTCTTAAAGATAAAGGGCTCAATACTTTCCTCGATTTGCATTCTTTATTTGTTCTCCTTTGATTTTTTGCAACTTTGTTTCATTCCAAGTAAGTTGTTTACTTTGATTTAGTATTGTTTTAAGTTTCAATTTTAAATTTGCAAACACACACAAAATACACCAAGAACCTTTATAGTAACAAAAATCGATTGATGTGTCTCTCGCAACAGTATCCCATCTACAACTACATATGCCCATCACATTCTATTAGCCTTCAACTAGCGGCTGCCAAAAATCCCCAATGTTGTATGTTGATGGGTTTTAAAAGTTGTAATCTGTTGCACCAAAAATCCATCTGTCGGTTCCGTCTCCTTTGTAGGAATTGCATCATCCGTTGCAATGTTACGATCACTAAGTTGTCTCCGTGTCAATATATTTTAGACCATATACTGTATTCGAACACTAATTGCTGCTCAGAAGCGTAAAAGTCCTTA
The DNA here is from genome assembly GCA_903798365.1 of Fraxinus sp. 1973-6204. NCBI lineage: Eukaryota > Viridiplantae > Streptophyta > Magnoliopsida > Lamiales > Oleaceae > Fraxinus > Fraxinus sp. 1973-6204. The sequence continues at coordinate 2,641 of CAIGRR010363202.1, forward strand.
CTCTCCTTAACAAACATTTAGCCCATGTTTGGTTGAGCTAAACATTGAAATAAATTCTATGTTAGAGTCAATAATTTATTTTAATCATACATTTCATGGGATCCATTTCCACAACTTTTCAACCACGCAATCTATCAACTTTGAAATTTATGCAGTTCGACCCTAACAATACATAGAGGGGGTGAATAAGTACTTTATGCGGAATTAAAATTATTAATTAATTAGCAACAAGTCACCAATTCATTATCTCTAGACGGTTATTTAATCAAGTCAATTTAATCCTATGTTTAAATACCGCAGTTCATATAATTATTAAGTAAAGCAGTAAAAACACAAGAATGATCACGGAAAAACCCCAACTGGGTAAAAACTCCGGACACTTTGTCAGTCAACAATTCACTATAAACGATTCGTGACTTACAGTCCACTAGACTAGACGACGATATGTAATATCTGATCTCCTGAATGCAATTTCGACAACTCTCATGAATTCTGTGCTACTGCACCAATTCCAACTGCAATTTCCAAGACTCTCCTGGATTTTGCCCTCCTGCAGCAACTCCTAGCCTTCTGGAATTGGAACCTGAAGAATAGCCCGTTCTTTACCAACTGGAACTCCAGTTGCCTTCCTCGATATTCAGCAACTCTGACAGATATATAGGAAGCAGTGGTTTGGTATTTGGATTAGGAATCTGATATTTTTCGCTACCAAGAACAATATATAAAAAAAAAACACGAAGGTTGAAAGCTTCAAAGATGAAGAGAATATGAAAGCACAATATTTGCTCAATGTTCAACCTTAAGAAATCTCGTTATGTGGTTTTAGAATATTTATAGGTAAGGTAGAAAAAAGGATGGGCCAGGAAAAGAGTCTTTAAAACGCGAACTAAAATATTCTCGTATAACCCTGTCGCTCGAGCGAGAGCTCAGAGACGGTCGAGCGACAGGCTGTCGCTCGAGCCAAGGAGGGACGACAGTCTAGCGATGCAGTTTCTGTTTTTGTAACTCGATCCAAACCTTGACGACAATCTATTGAAAATTCACGACATTTTCCTCCTTATTCCAAACTCGAAATCCTATACCCTATTTAACTAACTTTTAAACAAATTGCATATTACTCCTTGAATTTTTTACTCCATCTATTTAAGTCCTTTTGTTCACAAAATTTGCCAATTACAAAATCAACTAAAACCTAACAAACTTTTATTAAAATTTACTCAAAAATTAATTTCTTATTTGTGATATACTCCATATGTATTGGCAATAGTTGAAAACCACCTCGTTTGAAACCTTTGTGCAAAAAAAGTCATGCCGTGAAGATTCGTTAGATTTGTTGTTAAAAACAACAAAAAAAATATATACCAAAATTAAAAAGGAATAATTTTAATTTTAATCCTAAATTTTTAATCTTTTTTTTTACAAATTAAATCCAATTTTTTTATGCATGCAAACAACAATCCAAATCTTTAAAACTTTATTTTTCACCCAACCCCATTTCATCTTCATCCCCAAAAATAAAAAAAAAATAAATAATAATAATTAAAAAAAAAAAAGGCTGCTCGTTAAGGTCCATTAATGGAGCTTCGCGATTCCACCCACAAAATGGTCGGCCGCGACAACATTAACAAGCAAAAAAAATGGGACAGTGTTATCTCGTCGAAGTGCTCTTCTGGCACTTCAAAAACCCAATGATAAAATATTTTTTTGACCCCACTACTAAAAGATGAGTTAGGTATAATGATTCCAAACATCAGAAAATTGAATTTCATCGAAATGTGGAGACCATTTTTTTCGCCCTACAATTTGAGTATTGTTCAAGATAGAGATCCACAAAAAACATGTTCTACAGTGTTATGATTATAAACTTTACCATCGAAATAATATAAACAAGATTCTAGGTCATAAGTCTTCGTGTATCTCATTTAAGGATTCGGCCTACCGATGCTTTGGCTAGATGGCATCGAAGAAGAAGTATATCTTCACCATTGATCATGGGCGGACCCAAGGGGGGTCCTGGGGGGGCAAGTGCCCCCCCCCAACTTTTCCGTTTTTTTTTTTTTTTTTTGTAGAAGAGTTTATTGAGAAGGTCACCTCGGTCAGTTGGACTAGCTTTCTTTGAAAAGTTTTCTAACCAAACAAAGCACTTTCAAAAAGTTATCAGTACATATCTGAAAATAATTGTCTAAAAAAACAATTTTTGGCTTTTCAAAAGTCTTGTCAAACAAATTCATATAACATCTTGGCGAGGCATCTCATTCACGCATGCATAAAACTTGGTTTTGGGGTGGCCTGACTTTTAAATGGCACAATTTGGGGTGGGGATGGGCATAGAGGAAAGGAGATAGTGGGTAGGGAGGGTTTTCTATTCTCTTTAATTTTTATCTTCGTTATTTTTCTTTTTTATTTATTTTTTAATTGAAAATAAAAGTTTAATCATCTTCTCAATCAAAATTCAAATTTTGTGTGTGTGTGTGTGTGTGTGTGTGTGTGTGTGTGTGGTGATATGGACGAAAGTGCTGGATGTAAAACGAAGTTAAATTAAGGATTATTTGCTCAAAATTAATAGATTGGGGACCTATGTAAACTTTATCCTATATTTGTGTGATTGTATTATACTTGTGTTATGCTAATTTGCTGTGAATAATGTTATGTAGCACACTAGTGCATAGTAGCCATGTAGATGTCGACAATGAGTATATTGTTTCATTGTCTAATGAAGTTACGGTGCATGTTGATTTGAGTAATGCTATTTAACTCCATTTGGGTTGTAAACTCAGTCTATCTAGTGTTAGGTGATAAGTTAAATGAAATGTGAAATTAAATGACTTATTTAATATCTCTTATCATTTAATGTTACATTAGCGCCACATAGAATGTAGTTATAACTCAAGTGAGGCTAAATAGCATTATTCTTTTGATTTACCCGTGGTACAACATTATTCATTTGTAGTACGATATTGCCAAGGATTTCCTAAAGTAAGAGTTGCGTAGCTCTCCTGGTGCTAGTAACAATTTACCCTTCATTAATAATTGGTGGATGATGACAGTCGTGACGATAAATTAACACATTCATCAATTTATTGAAACGCTATCACAACAAATTGGCAATGTTAGGTTGTGGCATGATGAATTGACAGAGCAGATGTAGGCTTTAGTTGAGGCCACTCATGGTGGCGGTGGAAGGCAGGTGTGAGGTAGTGCTGACTGTGTCCCTCAAGGTGGTGTTCTACCAAGATGAGACAGATACAGAGTTATGATTTTGCGACTCGGGGTCAGCAAACGATGGGGGTCAGAGTGGCCATTTGACAAAGATATTATGATTGTTGACTACCTATTGCACCTTTGGGATGTAGTTGACGAATAGATGAACATTGATAGGCACCCCAGCGAGACAAAATGTTGTGTGGAACAGGAGCCGGAGTCGAGTGCTTGGGAGAAGGGTTACAAATTAGACCTCGAATTTTGACGGTGGTATAGATGTGAATGAATTCATGGATACCAATCCAGGAGATTTTATACTTCAATTAGATAGCAGATGATGTATTCAAAATGTATCGAGATCGTCATGGGGAAAAAGGTAACCTCATTGGCAAATTTCAAAAAATGCCTCAGAGATGCTTTATTGTTGTATAATTACGCACGGAGATTTACGAGCCACAAAGCTTAAGGCAAGGAAATCATATTGTCGATGTATATTCCACATAATTTTTTCAACTGTTTGCTCTAATGACATTGAAGAGTTTGAGGATTAGTTTATGGGCATTGGTGGTCTATATGTCCATTATAGAGACATGGAATCTTTTTGTCCTGGTCTCTATCTGAAGCACACGAACGAGCTGTTTAGACGGAGAGACAACAAAATAAAAGAATTAGAGGAGGTAAATTACATGTTCTACCTGTTATTTACTGATTAGGAAAAGCTCTAGGCATGAGCAGTGGGTACAATTCGAGTCTGTTTGGTGGGCAAGATCATGTATGGCATCATGGACTTCGAGTCTTTGGCAGAGGTTTCACTAAAATTGGAGAGTTGTTATATGTCGAAGTCTCTTACGAACAAGCTGTAACTAAAATAGCGGCTTTAGGACTTGAGATACCAGAGGGTATAGATTTTATTCAACACACTGTGTTCAATTAGATCATTAGCGATCTATTGCGGCTTAACATCAAGTTTGATGACGAAGACAACACAATGATGTTGTTATGCTCTCTCACTCCTTCGTATGACCACTGGTGACCATGTAACAAGGGGAAAAGAGACTCCAATTAGAGGAAGTCACATCAGCTTATTGGCCTATAACCAGTGGAAATTGTGTACTAACGAAAGTTCACAAGGTGAAGGGTTGATCGCGAAGGGCCATCATGATCGTAGGAGAAGGAAGGATTGGGGTGGTTCTTATACAGGGAATTAAAGATCGAAGTTCGGGAATATGGACAAGAAAAATGTTAGTGTTACAAGTGTCATCGGATGGGCCACCTTAAGAGGGACTATTAGAATAAGAAGCAGGTGATGAAAAGAAAGGTGATGAGTCCTCAAACTCGGTTAGTGTTGCAAAAGGAAATTTGAATTCAGGAGACGCGGACATGTTATCAGTATCTGTATGTGACTCTGACAGATTATATGACTCTTGGGTACTAGATTCAGCATGTTCATATCTCGTGTCCCTACGGGGATTGGTTTGATTTATATCATTCGGGTAATTTTGGATCTTTTCTGATGGGTAACGATGCATCATGTAAGGTCATGGAAATGGAGTCCCTAAAATTTAAAATGTTCGATGATGTGATGAGGATTTTGAATGATGTTAGGCATGTATATACTAGAGTTGATAAAGAACCTAATTTCTTTGAGAACTTTTGACACCATTAGCTATTCTTAATAAGTTAAGGTGTAGGGTCTTGACCGTGAAAAAAGAGACTATGGTTGTAATGAAAGGTCAAAAGTTGGCAAGGAAATATTTACAAATTGTTGGGGAGTGTAGTTGTAGATGGAGTTACTACTGTAAAATCTAAGTCAAATGACACTTTCTTATGTCATATGCAATTGGGGCATATAGGAGAGTGTGGTATGATTGAGCTTTATAAGACGAATTTGTTTAAGGGAGTAAAATCATAAAAGCTAGAATTCTGCAAATTTTGTGTACTTGAAAATAGTCCAGAGTACAGTTCAAGATGGAAAAGTACAAGACAAAGGGCATTCTTGATTATGTGCATTCTGAAGTTTGAGGAATAGTGCGAGAGTTGTCAAAAGGTAGATCTCAATACTTTTTTACTTTCATTGACGACTTCTCTAGAAAAGTCTGGGTGTTTCATGAAGCATAAGTCTGAAACCTTTGTCAAGTTCAGATTGTGGAAAACGGAGGTAAAGAACTTGACTAGCAGGAAAATTAAGTACCTCCGGATAGACAACGGTATAGAGTACACATATTCTAAATTTCTGTGAGGAACGTGGTATTTAGCAGTACTATATAGTTCGCAAGACACCGTAGCAGAATGGTGTAGCGAAGACACCGTAGCAGAATGGTGTAGAGAATGAATAAAACAATTGCAGAATGGGCAAGATATTTGAGGATAAATGCAAGGACTTCCGACGAGTTTTTGGGTGGAAGTGGTGAATATGGCATGTTATATCATAAATAGATCACCATGGACAGCATTCAATGAGAAGGTTGGTGAGTAAGTTTGGACAGGCAATGATGTTGATTATATTGGACTGAGTATTTGGTTGTTCGACTTATGTACATGTATCAGTGGTTAGAGATCCAAACTTGATCCGAAATTAAGAAAGTGCATTTTTTTAGGCTATTGCAAAGGTATAAAGGGATACAAGTTTTGGGATCCAAAGGCAAAGAAGATGGTAATCTGTAGGGATGTTGTCTTTAATGAAGCACTCCTACTTAAAGCTTCTCCAGATGAAGAGAAACTCAGTTTAGGTAAGGGTAGCAATAAGAGCTAAGTGGTGCAAGTAGAACTAGACAATGTTGACATGGAGATCAATGTTTAGAGAACAGACAGTCCTGACTCAGAAGATGAGCAGTATCACACTATTACCACAAATAGACCATGTCGCACTATCAGACCACCGACAAAGTATGAATTGAGGATTCGGTTTCTTATGCACTCATTGCTAGCAATAGTGATCCTACAACTTTTCAAGATGTCGTTGGTAGGCAGGAGAAATATTGGATGGAGGCTATGATAGTGGAAATTGAGTTATTGCATAAGAATGATACGTATGATTTGGTGGACCTTCTAGAGGGAAATAGACCGATAGGGTGTAAGTGGGTGTACAGAAAGAAAGAAGGAATGTTAAGAGAAGGAATGAGAAAGATATAAAACTCGGTTAGTAGCTAAAGGTTATTCACAGAGGTAGGGATTAAATTATGGTGAGATTTTCTCTTTGATCGTCACGCAACTTCCATTAGGATTCTCTAGGCAATGATGGTCAATTTTGATTTGGAGTTAGAGCAGATGGATGTGAATACTACTTTCCTTCATGGTGATTTGGAGGAGCAGATTTACATGGAGTAGCCAGAGGAGTTCTTGGAACCAAGACAAAAGATCTTGTGTGTAAACTAAAGAAGTCATTATGGGCTTAAGTAGTCTTCACGACAATGGTACAAGAAGTTCAACTCTCAAATGATTCAAATTGGCTACTTTTGCTGTGGGTATGATTGTTGCATTTACTACAGAGTTCTTGATGATGATTCATATATTTTATTAATGTTGTATGTGGATGACATGCTAATTGATGCTAAGAACATGAATGAGGTAGACATATTGAAATCTTCGTTGAGCAATAAAGTTGATATGAAAGACTTGAGACCAACTAAGAAGATTCTTGTTATAGAGATCAACTGAGATAGAAATGCTAGAAAGTAATGGGTATCTCAGAAGAAATATTTGAAGAAAGTGTTGGAGAGGTTTAGTATGTCAGATGCAAAACCAGTAAGTACACCATTGGCAAATTATTTCAGAATATCTACCAATCAATTCCCAAAGAGTGAAGAAGAAAAGATATCAAAGGTGCCCTATGCCAGTGCAGTAGGGTGTTTGATAGATTCAATGGTGTGTGCCAGACCTGATTTAGCACATGCAGTTTAGTGTGGTGAGTAGGTACATGACTAACCCCGATAGAGAGTATTGGAGGGATGTGAAATGGGTTTTAAAGTATTTGAGAGGTACAATGGAGTGCGTGATCATGTTTGAGAGACAACATAATGATATTTCAGTTCAAAGATACGTAGATGTAGATTATGTAGACGACTTGGATAACAGGAGGTCACACACATGTTATGTTTTCGCATTCATCGGGGGGGGCTATACGTTGGAGATCAATGGTGCAGTCATTTTTAGCATTATTCACAACTGAAACAGAGTACATGGTGCCAACTGAGGCAACCAAGGAATTATTGTGGTTGAGAAGGCTTGTCAAGGAGTTTGGAATCAAGCAAGATGGAGTGAAGTTGTATTATGATAGTCAGAGCGCCATCTTCTTAAAAAAGAACCAAATTTATCATGTAAGAATCAAGTACATTGATGTAAAATTTCACAAGATAATGAATTTGGTTACTTCAGAAGAGCTCTTGCTAGAGAAGTTGCATACCTAAGAGAATGCAGCAGACATGTTGACAAAGACAATCACAATGGATAGGTTCAAGCATTGTTTGAACTTGATTAAAATCTCTAGGTGTTAGAGAGGA
>CAIGRR010363231.1:0-14495 GCA_903798365.1 Fraxinus sp. 1973-6204
AATTTTGGTCAAAGATTCATAATTACAAGTTACAAATTTATTTACTGGTCACATATCGTCAAAATTTTTTTTATCACAAGGTCACAGATTTTTACTGGTCACATATAAAAAAAAATTTAGGTCACATATTATTTTGAGGTCACATATCATTCAAATTACAGGTCACATATTATTTTGAGATCACATATTTTCAAATTTGTTAGTCACAGATTATTTTTCAATCGCAGGGTCAAATTTTTAGGTCGCGCAATCACCGCCAATCCACAACCACAGCCACCGCCACCTCCATCACATTCGCCACCACAACTACCATCGCCTCTATCTTCATCTCCACCCCCTCACAACCACCAATCCCACTGAAAAATCCCCAAACTGCCACTGCTACAAATCTTACAAATCCACCAGCCTCTACAAGTCCACCAGATTGCAATCACGGTGAAGCCACGACACTGTCCCTACGGCGGCTCTCACACCATCGCAGCGCACACAAAGCCTCCACCATCTCGACAGCAGCCACCATCACTACCAAAAAATCCATAAACTCGCTGTCGCCACCACCGCATACTTACATCGATGCACCACCAACGCGAAAAATCACCGCAAAATCATAATCAAAATCGTTGCAAAAAGTCGGAGAAGGGCAGCAAAACACCTCAAAACTGTAATCCCGCAGCGGAACCCAGGCAAATGCAACTTCTAGAGAACCATTGGAACGCACGATCTGTGACTAGGAAAAACTAGGTTTCAGCCCATTAATAAAAATCCCTTCCAGTACTTCCTCAGTGATGCTCGTTACCGGCGCTGCCTATGCCTCGAAATTCCTCTTGAATTCGACGACCAATCCCTCATGTTTTACTGCCAGAAAATTTTCACAGATGTTCCCTTCTTGGGTCGGCCAGAACCACAGCAGTAACTGCTGCCGAAATTGGTCCCAGTTACGAAAGGGAGTCCTCGCCTCCACGGAGCAGCGTCACGTCACCCAAAAGCAGGGTCGGTAGCGACGCTGCACCTTGCTGCTAGACGCTGAGAAAGGGAGAGGGAGAGGGAGAGGGAGAGGGGGAGGGGGACGGAAAGAAGAAGAAGGGAGGACGGAGGAGAAAAGTAAGGTGGGAGTTTTGTGGAGATGAATGAGAGAGGGGATTGGAAATTAGGGTTTTAATTTACCTGATTTTTGATTAAATAAATTATACACATGATTTGTGAATTTAGAAACTTAAATCCCTGATTTTTTGTAATTTCCCATGAAAATTAACCTTAGAAACGGCTATAATTCCATTCTGGGCCTTCTTCAAGCCCATCTCGCTACAAATAAGCCCTTTCTATCTCTCTGCGTTATAAAGCAAGANTTCTATCTCTCTGCGTTATAAAGCAAGAGGGAAGCCTCGAATCATTTTCAAAGTTCCTCTCTCTAAAACCCCTCCTCTGTCTGCTTCAATTTTGAGCTGTGTAATTCCACTTTTCACCCTTTTCTCCGTCTGTACAACTGCTCCTTAGGGTTTTGGATTAGTGGTATTTGCTGGGTTTAATTCGGTTTGAGTGGTGATCTCTCCATGGCGGCAGAGAAGCTACGAGATTTGAGTCAGCCGATTGACGTTGCCTTGCTTGATGCTACAGTAGCGGCTTTCTATGGCACCGGATCTAAAGAAGAGGTCTAAAACATTTTTTTTTCGTTCTTTTCACTGTTGGCTATTAATTTTCTCGCATTAAATTTTGTTCTTTTTTGTTCACAAAGTTGTCTGGAAATGTGGGAGAGTTAGAGAAGTTTATTTTTGTTCGCAAAGTTTTTGGGAAATGTGGGAGAGTTAGAGAAGTTTATTTCTTTGGTTTTTAATTGCTGGGGCTTTTGAATTAGCAAGAAGTCAATTGCTAGGGTCTAAACTCTGTAGAATTAAGATTTCAGCAAAGATTGGGACTATCTCTTTAAAAACATGTCATTTTGGTTACTTTGTAACTGGCAAGCCGCTAAGAGTAGTCTCTTCGGTTCACGTGAATTGATGCCTGTAAAGTGAATTCTCAAGCTGTTGCAAACCATAAATACCTCAGCATGCTCGTGTTTTTTACCATGCTTTACTAAGGTTCAGTTATCTTTGTTTCCCCTGGCACCTTTTATGGATATACGTTCGTAGGTAAAAATTATATAATTGAAGGTTAGGAGCAATAAAATTTGAAGAAAGCGTGAGATCTTGTTGTTACTATTTTTTTGTGGGTGGATGGAGCATACAATGTGTATTCTTTTCGATTCACATTTCCCGAGGATATAGTTATGTTGAAAGCAATATCTTCACAAGGCATTTTTTATTTGCTAACTTGAAATTGAATGCAGAAGCAACTTTTACTTAACTTCTTTGAAAATCACCGATAGGCGATTTAAACTGGAATGGGAAAGTAACTTTCAAACATTTGGTTATGCTCCATGCACATGGTTTTGAGTACATGTGTTAGAATTTATTTATGAAGGTGTGTGGGCACCTGCAAAACAATCACCGCAGTCCGCAGGCCTGTTTTGAATTTCTTTTGAAATGAAGATCAACATAATCTATGAAATATTGTGTTTTTATTGCCCCGTGTTGTGTTCATGGGTACAACATTTGATTGTTATCATGAATTTTCAATGGTGAGAAGGAAATCTTTTATATAGATCTATATGGTGGTCTGCCTATTGGATGATTCATTGGTTAACCTGGAAGCTTTGGTTAGATCTATCTATGTAGCTGGTAAAGAAACAAGACAATGGTAACCTATTAACTGGAGGTGACTGAATAAAACATGCAAGTATAGCAAAAGCGTTAATTAAATAAAATGCCATTATTGATCTCCAAAAATGGCATAATGTTGTTATTGATATTTTTTAATAGAGATACAATGTCATGAAATTGGTATTTTTAAAGCTTAATTTCTAACAACATACCTTTGGGTTCCATCATATTGTAATATCATTTTAAAAATGCTCAATTGGGTATTAGACTTTTTTAATCCTTCTGAGGCAAAGTGGAAGCTTTGAGGAGTTTTGAATTGTAGGTGTCAAGACAAACCAATAGAACAATATAAAATTATATATAGATTCAAAAATATGCTCATGGGCTTTGATGCTTAAACTCTTCAAAATGGATGAAGTGCTTGTGTCGACATGATACAACATGGGTATGAGTATGTGATATGTGTCAGATCTTTTAAGTTTCAATCGAACACTTTGTTTCTGCTTCTTTCTTCTTCTTTTTTTTCTTTCGCCTTTTTGCTCTCTGGAAATCTAGGACCGCCGCCGGGAGGGTGGAGGAAGGCGGTGGCTCTAGGTTTTCCCATCCGTTTCTTTCTTTCCCTTTTTGTATCGATAATTTAGAGTTTTTTGTATAAAATGAAAATGGATTCCATTTAGTACTACTTAGGGTGTGTTTGATAACACCCCTTTTCCTTGGAAAATAGAATTTCTTTTCCTTTTCCTTGCAAATGTCTTGTTTGATGGCCACCCTTTGCCCTGAAATTTGTGCCAAAAATTTTCCACTCACGAGCCTAATTTTTGGCGTGAAAGGAAAGGGTTTTCCCACCATTTAGGTGGGAAAACAAATTCTAAGATCTGTCTCTCTCTTTTTTTTTTTTTTTTGCAATGGAAACAAATTCTATACCCAATTATAACAAATTTTATCCATTTCATGGACAATTTTCATGGAAAACAAAGTCAAACGAATTTCAATATTTTTCAGTGAAAAATTATATTAATCAAACACAATTAATTGACAATTATCACTAAAACAAGTTTTAGGCAATTCAATTCTCTAAAATTCATTTTATTTCCACCAAATTCCATTCTTCCAATCAAACGGACCCTAAGAGATTGATAGAGCAGAAAATAGTTACCAGTTCCGTTTGGGTAAAAGTTAGGTCAATTTGATTAAGTTAGGTTTAGCTAGAAATTAGAAATAGTAAAATCATATTTTTGGCCGATTAAATTAATTGGTTAGTAACTTTATTTAAAAAAAAAATATTTAACTTATTTAAGATAAGAAAAAAAAACTAAAAGAAATAGAGAGATTCTGTTCTTATTCGATTCTTTGTCTAGAATCGAGAACCGAAATAAACTTGTTGGTTCTCAATTCAGATACTCATTCAAGTATTTAACTTAAGAATAACCGTTCGATTCAATCGGATTCGATTCAGATTTTTGTCCAGCCCTAGAGCAAAACGATAATTTTGCTTTATATATATAATATTTTAAAAAATAAAATAAAAAAAAATTATTTAAAAAAAAAATGTTACTTAGAAAAATAAAATAAAATAAAAAATTATTTGTACAAAAATTTTAAAAAAAAAATTATTTTTTTAGAATTTATTTAATATATAATGCAAAGTTGTCATTTTACCTCTTTTAAAATTGAAGAAAATGATGAAAAGAAATTGGATGATCACGGTGAAACGTTATACGAAATTGGGTGGTCATACTAAAACATTATATAAAATTAGGTGGTCATTGTGAAATAAAATCAATTGGGTAGTCATAGTGAAATAAAATCAAATTGGGTGACAATTGTGATACTAAGTATAAAGTTTGGTGGTCATTGACAAATTTAACTCTAGCATGTTTGTCAAGCGAAGAATGATGACAAGTGTTGCATACTAACGTGAACAACTTTTAAATAAGCTACAATCTAGGAGCCCGTTTGGTACCTATTAAAATCCAATTAAAATTGAAAATATGATCGTTATTCGGTCTCATTCGTCTAATAAAAGTCAACAATAACGACTAATTTTTCAATTTTAATCTCTCCCAAACGGGCTCTAGAACTACATGGCTATCTTTGTACACGTGTCTATGAAACTTGAAAAATTAAGTTATGATTTATAATTAAATAGAAAAAAATGATTATTGACAAAATCATCTAGCATACATGCCAAAAAACAATATTTGTTGGAGGTTTCGATTAAAATTTCGTTAGTTACATATCCATTATCGATTAACTACGATAATATTGTTCATAATATAGTTGGCACTAGTCAACAGTATTTCAATTAGCTTATCGTTACTAACGAAACATCTAGTCTTTCCTCACATTTTTTTGTAATATACCGTCGATAAATTACGATTTTTCTATTTTTTTATTTTTCAAAAAAAGTGAATAAAAAATAAATGTTTTTTGTTAGTGATCAACAAAAAAGCCGTTGACGCTTGCCAACGATATCAAGGGCTACAACGATCATTGATGATATTATTGTTGCTATTTTCTCCATGAATCATTAACAGATACTTATTAAGGTTTAATGATCATAAATGGTATTGTTATAGCTATTTCTGCATATAAAACCAGGCATAACGAAATTAAAAAACACATAATTCACAAATTAGTTTTAAATCAATATTTCTATGCTAGATAAAAACCAATTTTATATAAGTCATTTTTTTTAATTTATTGATAGTAATTTTTATTCAAGTTTTTTTACACCCACAAAGCAATTACATACATTTAAATTAAAGCGATAATTTAACCAAATTTTTTTTTTGGGTCACTTCTGACTTTCATTTGTACTTTCCTTGTGTCAAAAAACTAAGTGATAGGGATCATTTTATACACTGAAGCAAACATTAGGAACCATTTGAGCTGAAAGAATTTGGAAGATCCCTTTATTTTCAGTTTCACAGTTTGCCCTTTCACGAGTGCTCACTTCTCAGGTCGTTCACTTCTCTTCCTTTAATTCAAAAATTCCGGCACTCAGGAGTTGCCGGTGTCATTAAGTTAGTCGCTCTGTCGAGGTGGGTATCTCTGTTCATCACTGTAAATAACTTTCACTTTTCACCTCGTTTTAACGTTTTTTTTATTTTCTGTTTAGAAACTTTAGAAATTGGTGAAGAGGGGAAATTGAGTGCATGTATCATGAATGGTGGTCCGTTTGGAGTTATTTCCCCCAATCTTATGAATTTCATTTGAACTTTTGGGGTTTGAATTTGTTGTTACACACACCATCTTAGCTTAGGTGAACATTTATATTGTTATGCGTTTTATGTGCGCTAGTAATTTTCCCTTTTTCTTTTTTTCTTTTTTTTTTTTTGTTTAATTGATTAACATTTTAGTATTAAACTGTTTTATCATGCCATAAGTTTATTTTTATCTTTTGGGTTATTGTTATTATTGGTTAATCATTATTATATTTTACGAATTAACATTTTAGGATTATTATTTTTATCTTTTGGATTATTGTGATTATTGGTTAATCATTAATATATTTTGTACTTCGTAGTTTGCAGGACTTGAGCAAGGGAAAAACATATTTTGCTTCTCTGGGAAGCCCGATAAATAATCTCGAGATGGTTAGTATTCATGATTACCAAAGTTTAGTTTATTTTTATTTTTTATGGTGCAATGCAAGGTCAACATTCAAGTTTTCTATTAACTGCATTTTCAGTTTTCAAATTATATGTTTTCATCTGTAGTGTGAGGTAGTGGACTTATCAGATAGCGAAGACTCTCCGATGCCAGAAAATGTGGCTGAAATTAAACCAGAGCTTGACAATTTGGACTATGAAGTGCCATCTCAGAACATATCCTCAAGGGATATAGCGGTATGGTTGCTAACTTGCTAGTTGTTATTCAAAGTTCTGCTTCCAATTTTATTAAGGGTACCTTTGGTGACCTAAAACTACTCTCTCTGAAATGGGATTTGAGATAATTTAGCTCGATGTTAAATATAAATTACTGCAGTTCCAGTTGTATGTGGCAAAAGGACTTATAGCCACAACATCTTGTAATTGACTGCATTGCTATTTTTGTGGTAAATTATATACCTTAATGACTTGTTGATATATTTGTTTTCCTCTTGAGAGTGTTTATTTTTCTGCAGGATAATGTTGCAAGCTCTTCAGGAAGCAACATAAGATCATCCTTAATAGGGATGGGATTCTCGTCCTCTCTTGTTGACAAAGCAATTAAGGAAAAGGGTGTGTTTTCTTCACTTACTTTATTGTGTATTTATATGTGAAAAATATTAGCTTTCTGTTAATATTTTGTCATGTTCTCCACTTCTCCTCAAGAAAAAGCTATCAAGACTCTGTATTTCGAGCTTCATGTTTTTCAAGATTAACTCTACTTATAGTTCTTATATGTTTTGTTTAACTATGTATCTTCGTTGCTGTTGAAAAATGACACAAACAGCATTTCCTTGTCACTTTAGGTGGAGACGATGTTGATTTACTATTGGAGACTCTCTTTGCATATACAGTAAGCATACTTATTTCTATCCATGCCATCTTTTTTATCTCTTACTAGTTTCTTACCAAGGTGACTATTAGCAGTTTTTCATTTGAAGAAAGCTGACTAGTTTTGTCAGTTTTGCTCTTTGAACTTTGCATGTTAATTCTTTTGCATTTAGTGTAGGTACTTCAATATTTAATATCATTCTTGGGAAGAAAGGAATATTAACCTTTATATAAACATTGATGTTTTAAGTCGATTTGTATTGTTGCTAGTTGTAATGGTAACCACTAATTAGTGACTCTCTCTGCTTTGTTTTGTCTCTGATGATGTTCCTGCCTTTTCTTTGCAAAACAGCCTTTTGAAACTTTAACTCTCTATGCAAATCCTCATTATCTGTTGCTTATACACACTGATGAGTTCATGCTTTCATGAATTTAATCAGGAAATTAGTTGACATTTAAGTCCTATCAGTCGCTATCATCAATGGAAACCTAGGGATATCTTAGTGCTGTATTGTCTTTTGATGAGCTCCCTGCCTTCGCTTTGCAGGAAAGCCTTTTGTCAAATTGTTTATGCACATTCCTCACTTGCTTTATAAGCATATTTGCTGATAACTCATGCTTGCGTGTATCTTGTGACTAAATCAAGCAATTTGTTGTCTTTCATTTGCCCATATCTCTACTTGTCTGAATGAGTTTGGTCCCATGTAGTTTGAATCTATATTAGCTGTTAAAATGGCCTATTAGTTGGCTGATATATTGATATTCTTACAGACACAAAGCTCAATTATGCTTGTAATTATTATTTCTATTATACTTACCCACCCTCAACTGCTCACTTTTAAATGAATAGGCTCTTCAAAACCTAAAGACTGAATCTTTTGATGATGCAATATTCCATGACAAGGATGTGTTAGCTGCAGATGTTCATGCAAGAGAGGTACACATCCTTCAAAATTTCCAAGTAAAATAGCTCTCAATCCAATTTGCGACCAAGTTTATTTTGAAACCTTTTACATTTTTCATTGGCAATCAGGTTTCTGTTTTTTTGTTTGTGTTATTCATTATGGACTGTCCTACATTTCTTATTTCTCTCTCTTCCTTTGCTTTATCAGAAAGATTCAATTCAGTTTCTTATAAATGGTTTCATAATTTTATGTGTCTTGCTAATATTAATTGTTTTAAATAATTTAATAGACTGCCTCAGAGGGCAAAATTAGGCTTATAAACATGGATCCCTTCTTAGTGAGGCTATCTATCATGCATTGTAATAGTTGAGAACTGGTTTCAAAATTAACAGGTTCTTCATAGATCAGCATCTTCGGATTCTCTTGATAGCTTGTTTGGTGATGGCGGGGATACAAATAGTCACACCAATATTGGAAAAGATGTTCAATTAAAAGAGGTAACCTGATATGAATTTTTCTTCTGTATTTATTATTTTCTAGTGTGGTAATCGAGTTAAAAATGAATGTATTTATGATTGACTGACACAATTCTTGACTTCTTTTTTCTTTCTCCTTACAATTCATCATCCAAGTTACATTCTTCAGTTGCCACCTTTTTAAGAACATTAATGGCATGATCCTTTAATAAACTGGAATTCCAGTTTGCCTTAGCTTTTGACTGTTAATTAATTTATGGGTTAAAATTCATACGGATTAACTTTCACTCTATTGCAGGAACCTGATTTGTGCAGTACAGTCATTGACGAGAAGAAAGCAAACTTGTTAAAAATGAGTTTCTCTATAGATGAAGTGGAGTTTGCTATGGCTAGACTTGGTATGTGGGAATCTCCAAGTTTTTAAATATTTTGCATTTTTTCTGATCTACACGACAGGGAATAATTTAATGGCTTTATGATTGACACTGATTTTATACCTTCAATTTATACTTGCTCTTAATATGTCTATCAGATACAGCCCTCTTGGTTGAATAACCATACAATTACAAGCTTGTCCGGTCGTGCATATTTTGCCTTCTAATATTCTACAGCTAGTAGTTTTGTTTCATTGAGCATCCTTTTTTTTTCTGTTTGAAGCTGCATGGCTCATGTATTGAAAACAATACCTATTTTTGAGATTTCTAAACGATCATATAAGTCGGCTTGTATAACAAGTTGGCTCCATAGTCTCATGTGTGACAAGTTATCCTTTTGTTTCTTAACAGGTGAAGACGCTTCTATTCATGAACTAGTGGACATCATCATTGCTGCACGGATGGCAAAAAAGTATGAAAAGAATGCAGATTATCCTATTTGTGGTGATGCAGAAAGGAACAAGGTATTTGATAATTCATTGTGTTATGGCATGTGTGCAACATATGGTCGAGGCATGTTGAAAAAAAATAATATATATATATATATACAACATGGGACATTTCATGTGGCGTGTCTAACACGTGTCGCATAGTATTTGATAATTCATTGTGTTATGGCATGTGTGCAACATATGTTCGAGGCATGTTGAAAATCTAAAAAAATATATATATAAAACATGGGACATTTCATGTGGCGTGTCTAACATGTGTCGCATAGTATCAAACACTGAGATGCCACCCTAGGAGTAGTGTCCATGCTTCACAGGAAATTATTAAATTTCCCTTAATCTTTACTTGTTATTGGTTGAGGAATATGAGTATTCTTGATAGTTAATAAATTTCTCTTTCCTTTTGTTTTAGAGGAATCTGTTCTCTTGATGTACGCATGTTTCTTTCAAACACAGTTTTATTCCCCATAATGTATCTTTTTGGGAAAGATAGAAAAATAGAAGATATCCCTTCATACTTTGCTAGTCTATATGTTCATGTTATTATTGACTTATTATCAATGTTTCTTTGGAAGGATACACCTTGTATATTCTGCATGAGCTTTACTTTACTATGTACTTGTTCGTGTGCAATTATCTACTTGGATGATACTGCTTATGGAGTTGAAAGGCATACTTTCAGATCCAGGGTGCTGGAAAATCAAGTTTTTGAGCACAAACTTCCATATTTTCCAACTATGCATATTCGAAATTGTGCTGTCTAGACTCATCCAAGATTAACTGCTAATTTCAGGAATGCAGCAATGAAATCTTGTTTGGGATCATGGATAAGACACTTAGACTGCTTGAAATGGGCTTCTCTGAGCAAGAAATTTCAATAGCTTTTGAGAGATATGGTAAGTTGATTATCAGAACTCAAGAATTCCCCATGCTTACTACTATGGATGTGGTGGGGGGGGGTGGGGGGGGGGGAATATCGAGAAGTACAACTTTGGAGGGGGCTAGCGCAAATCTCTAGTAAAAGTCGACTTGACTCACTTCTATTGACAACCTATTTCCTCACAAAATGGCATACCGCCTCCCTTAAATTCCACTCCTCACGAATGAAAAATTTAACATGAAAATATGTTAAAAATAAACTATCACTATGAAGAAGACCTAACACTTACCATGGAGTTACATCAGGAGAGAGAATTTTCACAGTTGTGCAGAATGGACCGACAAACTTTCTTTCCAAGGATTATTTTTTCCACATGATGCTTGACAAGTGTTTAATGCTGGAATGTCATTTCTGTATCACTTTTTAGCATCGTTTAGGCATTCATTAGGTAATTAGCTTCCTTGTCATTCAAGATGTATGGTGTTATTTTCTGATTTAGCCCTGATTTGATTTTGATTTTTTTAAAATCATTTTTCAATCAAACTCATTTTCAACCACATTCTTCCAATAAAATAATTTTGTATGTAGACTCGTAACTTTTCCGTACTTCTTAACCATGCATTCTTAAAAAAAAAAAGAAAAAGATTTTGGATGCACATTAATCATGCACACAATTAACTTTATTTTTTATGTGGGGGTATTTCTGAATTTCTTTTCATTGTGGTGAACATTACCAAGGAGCTGCCCTATTTTATTGCGACCTCAATACCTAAAAAATATCTTAACTTCCCCAAATCTTTGATCTCTTGACCACCATTTTTTCAGTCTCTTAAACTTGTCAAACCAAGTCTGGAGTGATGCTTTAGTCCATACAAGGACTTATTCAACTTGCACGCTTTCTTTTCCCTAGCAAATCCTTGAAGTCATGTGGTAACTCCATGCTCACTTACCCTACTAAATCTTCGTGCAAGAATCCATTCTTCACATCAAGTTGCTCAAGATGCTGGTCTAAATTTGTTGCTAGAGATGAACTTGATCTAAATTTATTTAAAAGGAGCAAAGTGTCCTGATAGTCGACCCTGGAAGTTCGTGTAAACCCCTTAGCAACAATTCTCATTTATATCTTTCAAATGTTCCATCTATATTGTGTTTCAGTGTGATTACCCATTTACATCCCTGATCCTGATGGCTTCTTTCTTAGTGAAAGATCAAATAAATACCCATATATCGTTCTTTTCGAAGCCCTTTCATTGTAAATAGTCTCTTTCCATTTTGGAACAACGAGAGCTTCCTTTATAGTATTTGGAATAGGTTTACAAGAAGATAGATTAGCATAAAGGGCTTTGAAAGAAGAAGACAACCTTTCATACAAGACATAATTTGAAATTGAATGCATAGTACTAGATCGAACACTGTTCTTATGAGCAATTGGAACATCAGCTTAGAAATATTAATCAAGTATTGACTGTTTGAAGATTAGAAATGGATGAATTACTTGTTTTCTAGAATCTCTGCACTTGGTTAAGATGATTGGTGATGTTGAGGAAGAAGTCTTGTTCCTTATTGAATAAACTTTTATTTTTCGATCTCTATCTCGTACACACTCAATTGGAGTCTCGGGAGCCGGAGATGGAGTTATGGGTATTGGAGATGATGACTCAGAGCTCATGGGAGTAATTACATAAATATTAGAGATGATTGTGGGTAAAACATGAAAAAGGGACCTAGGGTTATTATGATAAGTAGACCAAAAAGAATATTCTATATGATTACTCTTCCCCTGAAGAGAAGTTTTGGTGGAAAAAGAAATATTCGCAAAAAAGGTAACATCCACGTACACAAAAGTTTTTTCTTGTAGGAGGATTGAAGAGCCCTTGGATCTAGTTTTCCCTATTATGTCCTTGAATGTGAACAAATGCTACACAACCAAAAATCAAGAAAAAATGTGTAATGATGGGTATGTCTTTAAGAGTGCCAAGTTGTGTGTTGAAATCTAAGACCCGTGATGGCATCTTATTGGCAAGGTATGTAGCGGTAAGAATAGCTTCCCAAAAATGTTTAGAAACTGCCATGATAAACATTAAAGATCTAGCCACTTCAAGAAAACATCTGTTTTTCATCTAGGCTATTTCGTTTTGTTGAGGTGTATCTACACAAGATGTCTGTTTTTTGGACAATGTGAAGATCTTGTATGGGCTAATACTGATTGCATATTATCTCTTGCTTCAGGTTCAGAAGCTCCACTTTCAGAACTTGCAGATTCAATTGTTGCAGGTGAAAATACTGGCATTGACATTAAACCAGACAAGGTTATATTATTATTAAGACCATTATTTTCATATTTCTTGCACACTTATTCACCTTTGTTAATTGAAGTACTGTCTGAATACGTGACTTTCTCACTCTTCAAACTCATCTGGACTTTTGCAGAATTTATTAACTTATTTGAGCAAGTCGAGTGCACGTAGTAACTATAGATCTTTGGATAGGGGGATGGGTGATTGTTCAAGTTATCAGTCTTTTAATCCATTTACTGTAAAAACTGAGGAATATACTTCAGATACTGCATCTCATGTTGGGGATTTTGATGTACTGGAAAAATTTAAAGGGAAGAGACCAAAAGAAGAATATAATGATGAACAAAGCAACTTGAAGAAAGCAAAAGAAGAGTTTGATGCAGTCTCAAGCAGTTCTGTTGGCCCGACCTGGCTAGGAGCAAGAAATGGAAAGTCTTGGTTGGACAGTCTTTGGATGCCAGCCTCTCAGAGACGTGTTGGCCACAATGCAGGATGGCTGGACAAACAAGGAATGCCCCAAAAGTCTATGCCCGACTCATGTAGGGTTCTTGATAATAGGGTGGCTAAACCTCCTTATTTCTTCTATGGAAATATAACAAATTTATCTCAGGACTCTTGGGTGAAAGTATCACAATTTCTGTACTCCGTTCAGCCAGAATTTATCAATACTCAGTTCTTCTCGGCCTTGGTTAGGAAGGAAGGCTACGTTCATAATCTCCCCACTGAAGATAGGTTTCACATTCATCCAAAGCCACCATTGACTATTCAAGAAGCCTTACCGCATACTGGAAAATGGTGGCCATCGTGGGATGCAAGGAAGCAGTTGAGCTGCATCAGTTCTGAAACTAAAGGAATTCCCCAACTGTGTGATAGGCTTGGAAGAATGCTGACCGATTCAAGAGGATTTCTAACAGTTGAACAGCAGAAAGAACTCCTCCATCAGTGCCGGACCTTGAATCTTGTGTGGGTTGGCCAACACAAATTGGCACCACTTGAACCTGAATATCTAGAGCGTATTATGGGCTATCCAGTGCGTCACACGCAGGTTGCTGGGTTTAGCACGACAGAAAGACTTGAATCACTTAAACATTCTTTTCAGACTGACACATTAGCATACCACCTATCTGTTCTTAGATCCTTGTTCCCAGAAGGATTGACATTGTTGTCAATTTATAGTGGAATTGGTGGAGTAGAAATTTCTTTAAACCGTATTGGCATTCGTTTGAAGGGTGTTGTTTCTGTGGAACCCTGTGAAGCAAGGCGGAAGATTATCAAACAATGGTGGGACAATTCTGGACAGATTGGAGAGTTGGTGCAGATTGAAAGCATCCAGAGCCTATCAAGTAACAAGCTTGAAGCTTTGATAAAAAAGTTCAGTGGATTCGATTTTGTTATATGTCAGAATCCGTACACAGCTGCAACTAGTGATAACATGGTAGGTTTAGATTTTTCAATGTTTGTCGAGTTTGTACGTGTCTTGCAGCGTGTGAGGACTACAACGGAGAGGCGCAGGTGACTTTCTGCCACTCCAACATGCTTCTAGTAGGTCTCTAAGTTGTTTTTGTATCGGTATTTGATAATGACTTCTTATGATCTCCAATTTAAGATTGAGCACATAAGCTAGTAGACCATATTAATTCCAGGATTAATCTGTATCTATGTATAAACAAATTGTGTTAGCAGCACCTTTATGGTTGGTTTTTTTTTTTTTTTTTGGCCCAACTCCCAATGAAATATTGCCAAGTGGATCCCTGTAAATCAATTTGGCACGGTTGTTTTATTCCAAGACGTTCTCTACATTAGAATAGTACATAGTAAGGTATCCTTTACAAGTTGCTAAGATGATTCAAATGTTATCCTAAAAATAGGCTGAT
>CAIGRR010363246.1:0-25245 GCA_903798365.1 Fraxinus sp. 1973-6204
TGCTCTATCAAGGGTCGCTAATACGACATCATTCGGGTATGTCAAAAATCATATGAAGGTTGTGAATGATCAATCCCTTAGCAGTGCAAAACATGCACAAAAAGTGCTATGTGGTTCAAAGAACGCCGATCATCTTAAACAATCAGTGTATTTCTACGAACACAAAATATTTCCTGCAAAAAGATACAGAAGTAACACAATGTTTTACTGCCACATAAGGGTTCGGCTTGCTGCACTCCTATCTCAGTCCAAATTTCCCCCGGTGTGTATCGTGACTATCTCATTGGACCAAAATCATTGTCTCTTAGCCAGTCGCTTGAAAGAAAACAATATTTCAATCGTACAATGATGATACTCGAGAAGATCCCAAATCAAGCAGGATATGAAATATCCATTCAACAAAACTCTAGCCAAGCAAATCCTTGAATAAGTTTGGATTCTGACCAGATGGGGTCACACCCACTTGCCTTACAAGTGCATCCTTCTCCAAAAATTCTTCAATGTTGGGTCCCTTGCTCAGTTGTTTTGTCAGACGTGCTATTGTCGCATTAGGAGGTGGGTTTGCAACAGTAGCACTCTGGCCGCTCGAAGACACGTCTGCATAGAGAGGCATAAGATCAGGTGCATTAGGCACACTAACTCCACTGGAACTTAGATTGAATGTGTCTTGTGTTAGATCGAGAAGACCTTCCAATTGCTTGAAAGGATCTACAAACGGTGCACTAGTAGTAACTGTAGGTTCACCCAAGTCTAGCAAGTCTGGAGGTGGTGGGGATGTTGGTTTTATAATATCAGATGAACTTGCTGCCTTGGCTAAATTATCCTTGTGTGCACCGTGATTGTTAGTCTTCGAAACCTTCTGGCCAGAATGAGATTGTTTTCTGTCGGATTTTGATGCTCCTCCAAAAAGAGAAGCGGCCAATTTCTGTTTTTCAGATGAAACCTCAGGTTGCTGCTTCCTTGAATCATAAGAGACATCATGTACTTTTGACTTTGTACTGCTTACTGACTCATGTCGAGTCGTCCCGTTATTACTTTCAAAGGTATCACTGCTTGAAGTAGATGGTGTGGTAGAGGAGAAAGGACGACCCCATTTTTTTTGAACACCATCAAGTCGTAACTTGAGTTCTGATGACCCTGAACTGGAGACCGTCGGGGCAGATTTAGCAGGTTGGTGAACTTCTGCAACATAATATGGCTCAGGAAAAGGAACAAGTTCAGCTGAGGATGATACTACTGATGGAACTTTAGGAGGTACTGAGGGTTTAGGAAGCTCGTAGGCTTCAAACCTAAGCGCATGTGTTGAAGATTCATGATCTTGGGTTCTGAAGTTGCTAATATTTGACAACCCAGAGCGTTCATCCTCCGGAATATATGGCTGAGCACCCTTTTCCAGTGATTCTTGGACATAAGCATCAAGAAATGAAAGCTTTTTGTCAATCTGCAAAGATTACAGATGTTACTTATAGCATGAAAATTGTCAAGAAGCAACTAATATTATGTGAACAAACTCCAACACAAGCTCATAATTTTATATAAACAGAGATACTATGATACCATGACGAGAAACTAATATCATACTAATATAATCTAGATTGTCTCAAAGACTCGTGATTCTTCAGTGCCAATTTCAAAGAAACAGTAAGACAGACATATTAATGAAACTGTAATTTAAAAAGTAAATTAATATACCCCGACCATCATACCCAGTGCCAAGTTTGGGGGGAGCTTGAGTAAATACGGCTAACGTACAAAATATTTATTATCATTTAATCTTTCTGATAATATCATTTATTCACTGGGTTTAGTGGCGGACACAATTTTTAGCATTTTGTATTCTAAAATATAAATGAAATATAGCAAGGGAAAGAGGAAGTGATTGACACAGTGGGACAACTCAAGAAAGAACGATAACAACCAACTTGTAAGTTAGATATTAGTTTAAAAAGGCATTGGATCTTCCTCTGAGCCCACAAATTGTGGCGACATGCATTTCTGAGTCTAAATTCTTACCAAAATGCTACCAGTTTTGCCAGACAAAAATTATAGGAAGCTGGAGAAATAGATCATCACGGCTTAACTTCAATGAAGAGGCTTTCTCAGATCATGAGAGTCGTAGCCCTACAGCCAGGATGCAAGCAAACTTGAATTCCTGAAATGCGTTAGTCCGGTATTTCTAATCAAGCCATTTCAAAATGTTGACTGCTAGGGCTTATAGTTCTTGTAATTATATTTTCCTTCTCTCTTCCTATTTCATTTTTCCCAGAAAAGCATGCAAATATCCCCTCATTAGAGAAACTATATGGAAGGTTAAAATTGCCCTTTCTTGTACACGAGGAACTATCTGTCTCTAGCAATCTCCTTTACGGCAGTGTCTTCCTGAGCTACAGAAACTGGGCCGGGGGACAAAAAAGCACAGACAATATTTGCTATTTTTTATGATTGGATAATCGATATGCGAGGCTTGCAAAAGAAATCAAGTTTTAACTCAACTATGCTAAAATTATCCTAAATTACAGAGATTTTGCAGCAAATCAGGCCAAAATTAAATGGAAAGAGGTAGAACATTAAGTGCCTGTTTGGGAGGTGATTAAATTATAATCTAAGTTGATTGAACATAATTTTTATCCACACATTTTGTAAGACCCACGACTACTTCACACTTACTATCCACAAATTCATGAGGATCCACAACTTATAATCACTAAAATTTTAATTTAATCACTTCTCGAACATGCACTAAGTAGTGAACATCTGACTAACTAATAAAAATGCAGGAAGTACATGGTAATATCACTAGAAAGCAAGCAGAAAGAAAATATATCCTTCTTTTCCATCTAGATTACTAATTAAGATGTCTCTATCAGCAAGATAAAAGAGTGTTTTTTATTTTTTTTTTTCACAATCATGTTCCCAAAATGAAGTAAATACAACCAGTTTTACCCTAATTCTCTGAAGATGAATATCACCTCAATATCTTCACAATTTGCATCCATTGGCATAATATTCTCAACTGCACAAGCATCCAAGCCAATGATTGCTTGAAGTTCATAAGCACGCTGCTGCAAATCTGTTGAGTGGGATGCTAATAATTCTTCAACCAGGGCTTGACACTGCAGCAAGCAAGAAGGTAGCCAGAGAGAGAATTATATCTCGAGTTTGAATAATCAAAGATTTGTATCGAGAAGAATTCATATTTTTCTACTAATTAATATTTCTCTAGTGCAAAAACATGCATGAAAATCAGTAATTCCTATTAAAGAAATTTATTTTAGGTACCCATGGAAAAGGGGCAACAGATTCCATTACCAATGAACGAAATTTTCAGTTAAATGGTGAAAGAAATGATATTTTTCATATTGTTGTGAGTGAACCATGAGAATAAGTAGCATAACAAAGGCAAGAAGAGAACAACAGTAACTACTAACAAGAAGTTGAGTATACTGGTGACTTTTTCTCTTTATATAATGAACAAAAAACTAATTACCTCATTTTTCATGATACGCAATAATAATAGTATTGTTACTGCTTATATATATATATATTTTTTGTTATGCATATAAGAATAACAAAAACAACAACGACATTGTATTGTTCTTATTATTTCTTCGAAACAGAATGTGGAAGCTTAAAATGTTAATGCATGTCCCATGAAAGCAAATTGTATAAGTGCAATCATTACGTCAAATTCTCATTTAATGCCTGACAAAGAAGCTAATAAATTCAGATGGGGGTATGCCTAATTTACACCAAAAGCATGCAACAAAAGCATGTCCTATGGAAAAGTAACAAAAGCATGTCTTACGGCGAAGAAACAACTCAACTCATAATAATAAACAAAGAACTACATGTGAAAATATGTGCTATTAAAGTCTATATTCCCAATCATCTGGAGTAGAACTTGTGAGATGCTACATGAACATTCAAGTTTAAGCAAAGCAAGCTTGTACATACAAGGGCATCAGATTGGCATGCCAAAGCAGACCCAAATATGGTTTAAAATCTCCTACCTCAGGTAGCATGTCCACTTTTCTCCCAGCTGCTATTTCGAACGAATATATCTTCATTAGTGATGTTACCGCATATGCCTTCAAAATAAGAAGGACATCACCAAAGCATACTCAAAAGCAATCATTCAGTACAGTGATAATCGAATCTCATTTCTCCACTTAAGCTCATACACTATGGTGATTCAGGGTATGCATGGCAAATCATGTTCAACTTGAATTAGCATTACACTTAGTTGTAGGACTGCTTTTAAACAATTAACCTCTGTTTGGGAAGAATTTATAAATAAATTTACAAATAGATAGAAATAAGTGGTGGATAAATGGATAGTACTTGTCAGTCTATTGTATGGTTGAAATTGAAATTTGAGCATATATATATAATTTTAATATTGCTATTAAACTTTAAAAACTGCACCATTCTAAACGTGATTTATGGGTTGATCATGCCAGATAAATATATGTGTTGTATCACTCAATTGGCATAATTAAAATAAAAAACGTACTTTAACAGTGTCATCAGTAGAGTGCGCCTCAGCAGCATCACATAACTTCCCAGTGATATATGAGGCAGAATACTTCCCATCTGCAGTTCCATATTCCCCCAAGACCCAGCAAATGACCTGCAATGCAATACTTGGTAAAAATTTACTTCTAGAATAGATTGTGATATACGAGAAAATGAAATATGAGAAACTGAGTGTGATAGAGTATAGATGGAAAAATAGAAGGTTGGTAAACAGAACATACTTGAAGAAAGGTAGACGGAAGTTTTGGCTCACCAATAATTCGAAGATATGACTCCACCTGTACCCAACAAAATATTTTAATTAGAAGTCCTCAAAAAGAGCACAGTCATAATTACAACATCTATTCCATTCTTTTTATGACCAAAGAAAAAAAAAAACACAACTATAATTCATCAAATCAACATTTTTAAAAAAAGAAGGATTAAAGGAAGAGGAAGATAAACGAGATCTCTGATAGTCAAAACACAGCAGATGTGAGCATACCCTAACTTGATCCACCTATTCCACTCTTATAAATGAGCAGAGAAGAAGAAAAACACTCTCCATAATTTCTAAAATTGATTTTTAGAAAAAGCAGGATGAAAGGAAGAGCAAGTAATGATAACAAAGATTACTGTCGGTGAAAACTGAAAACACACCAGACAGATTAAAGAAGAAACAGCCTAACAATTAGCTACTTTGTCTAAGATCAGAACCAGCGGAATATATGTTGATCTTTCACCTACATTCAAAATAGGATCCATAAAAACCAACCTTATCTCATAGTCCAAACAAATCCATTAAGATCAGAGGAGCAAAAAGATTAGAGGAGAAATCATCACAAGAAGAAAATCCTTAGACAACTCATCATCTTCATTTCCCGACTAGACAAACCACCCCATCCTTCCTTTAATCAACAACGAAATTTTCACAATCCTATTCAACATCGCTAGGAGTATAGCGTTGATGTGAAATACTGTCTATAGGAGATTGCATGCCTAGTGAGGGAGTTACATTCTTAATGTGGGAGACTCAAAAATACGTACGTATATTAGGCATGTATTTATTATTTAGAAAGTAGATATTAATTTATTTTCTCGTAAAACATATCAGTATTTAATTTGGAAATTTCTCATTCGTTATCCTGGCTAGATTCCACTCTTGTAAAGGATTTCATGTCTAAATTTAAAAAGGACTAGTCTTGTTTAATCATTTGGATACAAATTTATATTTTGCACTATTATGGAGATTTCCTCTCTTTTCTCCCAATTCTTCTATGTTCATCTCTCTTTCACTTCTCTCATCTTTTACTGACTTTTTGCCTGTGAACTTTGGGCGCTGCCAAAGACAGTCATGTGTATGCTACACACATGACACACCACGGGGCCTGCTGCACATGTGCTTAAACATCAGCAACAGCAAATGGAGTTTACTACATTAGTCTGCTTCCGACGTGGTTCTTACAATTTCGAGGCCAGTCTTTACTTCTTGTTCTCGGTTTGGTAATTCTCCGCCTTACATGGAAACTTGTGCTTTAGTTGTGTAATTTATCCAAAGTATAATTGCAAGGGTTCTTTCATACTCCTTTCCAGATTGAACATTGAATGAAAAGGGTATCCCATAAACATGACGTGCTTTTTTCCTGGATCACCTCACTGCTAGTCATGAAATCTATCAGAACTACAAAATGCATTACTAGCATATTTACATGCAATAAGTAGAAAAATACACACATGAATCATTGCTCAGGAAAATTATTCAAAATAACCACAATAAATGAGTTCATAACTCGAAAGGGTTGTTAAAAATAAATGAACACGTCTAGACTGGAACAAGGTGTGTGAATTGTGAACCAAAACAAAAAAGAAACTTGTTAGGATACATACAGCAGATGATCTGAGTTGATTATCTACAGTATCATCATCCTCTCCAAATCCCTCGGCAATCAACCGCATCAAGTCATGTGCAACTTTAGTATTAACTAGGTCCCCCGCATGCTCAAATACCTTATTCATGGTCTAAAAAATGTAAACGCAGCAAAAAATGCAGAAAATTAGTAACTTCGAAAATATAAAAGCAGAGTCACCAGGAAAAGAATAAAAAACAGTATGAATTGGTTGGTAACCTGTATAAACCACTGATTACTTGGTGCAAATTGCTCTGCTAGTTCAACACATCTCGACGCTATTTCAGTTTTGTAATGACGATCATTGATGCTTATCATGTAATCGATCATACGATCAACAATGACTTCTACGTTTGATGACTTTGTCATTTTATAAAGCAGATCAAATGTCTTGCGCTTTAGGGTATCATCTGGGTCCTGCACTGAGAAGCATGTCAGATTTTGAAGTGAAATTGATACGAAAATCTCAGTCATGAAATATTTTTTCATATTCTCTCTGTTTCTTTTTTTTACATCAAGCACCTATACATCTCTTTTATCCATCAATTTCCTTTAACCCCCTTAACTGTGCATCATCTCAGACACAAGGAGACCTTTACATTCCTCTTAATATTATCTGTCTTCTACAAACATGAATTCAGTCCTAGTCCCACTTTTTCAGCCATAAAACCTTCATAGAGTAGTAAACCTTCTTTCATCGGATAGAAGAATTTATTAATGCTCAAAAAAGTGGATCATCTAATGAAAATTTTCTAACATCATTAACTAGAAAGGTCAATCTGCTTTTAGAATCCACACGATAAATCCATTATATTAAACTAACAAGTTTCCAGCAGAAATGACACATATTTAGGGAGTATATCAATTGGCAATTTGGAGTAGCAAGATGTTTGATTTTAAAATTCCTTACAATGGGAAGTTATTTTTGAAGCACTCGGCAAAATTGCCGATGGGCACGCTGAGATAATTATAACAAATGTACGACCACTAAGATAAGTATGAGCTTGTGTAACTGAAAAATGGAGCAATATAGCCAGTGTTTTCATTGTTCCATCAAATAAATCTCACTTGCTTCCCATTGTATGAGAAAACAGCATTTCTCACCTCTAAGCAATCAATGACCGCCAGCTGGTGCTGTTCTGCAATATCTGGGCTTATTCTTATCACCCGACCGAGAGCATCAATTCCAAGATACTTCAAATTGTGATTATCACTCTGTCATCAGATAAAAATGTAGGTCGGTAAGATCCAAAATCCCAAAAGCAAACAGGAAAAACAAATCACACCAATTTGCAAAATACGGACCTTCAAAAATTTTGAAATGGTGTCTGCTGCAGATTCAAGTAACTTTGGGTTGGGATGTATCGAGGAAATACAGCATATGCACTCATAAAGAACAGCATTCCCGATATTACTAGCTGAATCACATTTTCTCATTATGTCACCTAAAATAGTATACATTTGTTCACTGGACTTTTTGTCACCATTACCCAGTAACGACAGAATCTTCATTAATTTAATCTGCACAACAGAGGAGACAACTATTCATAATTAACAAACAGATGCATAAATTGCAAGAAACCTGAAGATAACATATAAATTTAGGTATTCTTCCAAGCTAAAGCCCTAACCAATTCACATCCTTTGCAGCTAAATAGTATTCTCTGTTTGTTCCAAAAAGATGAGTATTTATAGGGCATTTAATTTACTCTTCCAGGGTTTATTCATAAAGATCTTAGCCTATACTTTTTGAAGGATCCATACCATACAGAGAGCACATACGGGGGCTGGGTTGTGGTAACAAATCATCTCCTAGTCCAGAAGACAGACAGACAGGTAGAGAATACCAAGAGGAGCCAAAGAGTAACTTGTGACTGCTTTTCTAAAGACATGCCCAAGTACACTATATAAATCCCATGTCTACGATTAAAAGGACAAGATGCGAAATCTTTAAATGCCGATCACATTGTTTTACAACTTAAACAAGGTGTCCTCAGCAGCAATTGTAGAAAAAAAATATGAATCCAATCCTAGCAAACTATCCACTTCTGCCAGGTTGTACATCAATTAAGGCTCGACAAGATGTCCTCAGCAGCAATTGTAGAAAAAGATATGAATCCAATCCTAGCAAAACAATCATATCACGTTGTTCATCAATTAAAGCTTCACAAGATGTTGCACTACATTCCTTATTGTTTCTTTTTTCCCATTATATCAGAACAGACAGTTACAAATACATAGACTCTATCACGTAACTCTAAAGATTTCAATCACTGTTATATTTGTTACTTGATTCCTAATAAAATTCCAGATCTGTCTATTTTCCCAGCCACACAACCCATTCCCACAAAAATAGTGAAGATGTGACCATCATTCGTGAGATGGTGGTGCATGTCACGAGGATCACTGCAAGAGATTAAATTATCTGTGAATTTAAGAGCAAGAACTTATAGTACCATAATTGATAGAGAGAGACATACATTTATCTTTTGCAAGGTAATTAGAAAGGAAGGCTATGAGCTCTCTCTCACTCCAAATTTTCTGCTTCACATCCTTTATAGAAAATAAATCAACTTATACTCTTTTAGAACTTGGAAAGAAAAAAAAAAAATACACAAGTGGAGAATCACTTAAAAATTAACACTTCAATTCCCGAGTGATTCCAACTGACCATAAACATGTAGAGCCGCATCCAAAGCTTTCCAACCCATTTTGGTTTGCTTCACTCCCTTTCATTCTCTATATTCCACTTTTTATCTCAAAGTGTGTTGTGTGTACTCAACATTAAAATTTTCGAAAGGATCAATCCAAACTCAATACGAATAGGAAGAGGAAAAAATTGGAAACCTAGTAGTATTTCCTATCACAACTTTAGAAGTGAAAGATCATTCCTTGAACTATTAGACTCTCCATAATCGCCAATTAAGATTCTTATTGAGAGATTAATTTCATCTTTTCTGCGTGTTAAAAGCACTTCCAAGCACGTAATGATTCCAAAGTTCCAAAAAGCCATGAAAGGTATGTGCTTTATGTTTGACAACCTTCTTTTTTTTTTTGGAAAAACAATTGTTTGAACAGAGATATTAAGGAGAATGTGTGGATGGGGAAAAGTTTTGGGTTTACGTGCAAAATAATTTATTGTGTGAATGTGTGGTTGAAAATGAGTATGTAGGAAAAAAAGTTTGAAAATAATGGTTGTCAAACAGGGGCCTATAAAACTTTCATACTTTTCTGGTCCTTTTTCATGTTAACCATTGTTTTTCTGTTGTTATTACAACAACGACAAACAAGAAT
This sequence comes from Fraxinus sp. 1973-6204, assembly GCA_903798365.1. Lineage (NCBI taxonomy): Eukaryota > Viridiplantae > Streptophyta > Magnoliopsida > Lamiales > Oleaceae > Fraxinus > Fraxinus sp. 1973-6204. Next base: position 9,717 of record CAIGRR010363246.1, read on the forward strand.
ATTAAATTTAGTGCTTGTGAGGAAGAGATTTGTGAAAAGTGATTTTTTTGGAGAATGTGTAGTTAAAAAGTATGGCAACGTTATGGGGAAACACAAAAAATATTTTTGAAAAATGTGTGGCTGAAAATAAGTGTGGGAGAAAAGTGATATTCAAAAAATCACTTTCAAACAAGGTCTTAGTAAAAAAATTCACAGAATAATGACATTTGAGTATTTGGTAGAAATAAGAAACTTTAGTGCGAAAGTTTTACTCACACCATTGCATCCTGGTTATACCCCGAAAGAACACCATGAAGTATGATATCAGTCCAGTTATAATACATTCAAAGTTGAGTATATGAACCTAAAGAAAAATCAAAAACATTTTAGGTACCTGAATAAATGGAGCAGGCATCTGATGATAATCATAACTCTTTGGCAGTCTGCGTTCAGCTACTTGCTTAAGAATGTTGACAAAACTGACTACCAAATCCTTGAAAGAATTAACATCAATTGTAATAAGATCAAAAAGAGGGCAAAGAGTTGCAGCCATAACACCCGGATCATTGTCACAAATCCTCTGCAACAACAAAAACAACAATCAATTCTAGGAAATTAAGAACATTTCTTTCCTGATACATAAACAAATCAATGTGAACATTAAATAAGAAAATCCTTTTTAGCTCCCAAACATTGTTGACGTCACTCTATGTCATTGCAATGCGTCCAAATATCCATGTGAAATTGACAACAGACACAGACAAGTGTACCACTCTCTTCTTTTGGGAAACTTATATGATTTAAGCGCCTGTTTATCTCCCATTGTTTCAAACAAAAAAAAAATAAAAATTCTGCACTCATTTTCAACAACGCATTCACACAATAAAATATTATATACGTAAATCCAAAAGTTTTCCCTACTTTTTAATCACACATTCTTCTAAAAATCATCATTCAAAACTCTATTTCCCACGACAAAAATGGTTGTCAAACAGGGGCTAAGTGTGTACTTGAATGACCAGGACATAGTATATATCATTCACAATGAAAAATTAACAAAACTAACAACCACTGATTATTGCTCGAAGCCATTGAAAGTAAAAATAAATAAACAAATTCCAGTTTTTATATTCGTAATCCAGAAATTGTCAACTTATCTCCACATATCCTCATTTTCGATATTTCGTCTGAAGATTTTGCCTATATTTGGCCTCCATTTCTCTAAAAACTCATTTTTAACCGCACATTTTCTCATAAAATAATTTTACGCGTATTCTAAAACTTTTCCTTACGTTTTTTAACATACATTCTCCAACAAATAAAATATATTTTGGCTCAAAAATAGGGTTCAAAAAGGGGCTTAATTTTCTTGAAATGAAGATTTATTATACCTTAAATGGTTGTCATTATTACAAAATTGTGCTGACTATATTAAGCCCATGTTTGTCTTCCATTAAATCAAAACTCGTTTTTTCTCTAACTTATTTTCAACTGTACATTCACACAATAAAATATTTTACACTTAAATCCAAAAAAAATTCCTACTTTTTAACCACACATTCTCCTAAACATCATCATTCAAAACTCTATTTCCCATGAAAAAAACGGTTGTCAAACAGGGGCTAAGCGTGTTCTTGAATGACCAGGACATAGTATATATCATTCACAATGAAAAATTAACAAAACTAACAACCACTGATTATTGCTCGAAGCCATTGAAAGTAAAATAAATAAACAAATTCCAGTTTTTATATTCGTAATCCAGAAATTGTTATCTCCACATATCCTCATTTTCGATCAGTCTAATAATATAAGTGAAAACTTAGGCTAAGTTTAAGCAAAATTACTTCCACATAAATACATGATCATGAAAATGTCCAATAACATACTAAATCCTTATCATGATGCTATACCTCTTTTGCACAAAACAATATTTTCATATCCCATATAACATATTCTGCTTACAACTCGAAAAGAAAAGCCAACCAATTTAACCTTTCCACATTCATCTAAACATGCATGCACGAGTGGGTAAGTAGAATTATTGATGTTTGCATTATATACCACAATATCCACCTGCTCAGCTACACGCTTTATAGCAAGATATTGATATTTCCATGTTCAATATTAATTCATAACATATACAATCATAATCAAAAAAGAAAAAAACAGTTAAATAACTCTTCAAATGCTTGTCCATTGAGAAAGCACACCTTACGGAAATTGGAAATCAGATGGGAGACCGAACCCGGCGCCCTCTGATAAAACCTGTGGAGCGCCATCACTGCCTTCTTCCTCACCGCCTCTTTCTGATGCCCCAAAAGCTCCACCACCTGCGGCAACACAGCAGGTATTGTCTCCTCATTAATCAATCTACACACGGCATTAAGAGCCGCACAAACCACCAAATAGTTATCACTTCTCAAATCCTTCTGTATCGTATTGACAATCAAAATTATCAAATCGTGATCCTCATTCAGAAACAAAGTCACCGCCAAATAACCAGTCCTTTTCAACAATAAACTCTCATCATGGGTCATTTTAACAGCATGAATATATCCAAATGACGCGTCGTGGCCCAGCATCTCAACATAAATGAGACGTATTAGATACTCCTTGAGTTTGTACTTCGGGGTATTCGGGCTAGATAATCGGGATTTAAGGGTATCTATTTCGCGCAAAACAATGCGGTCCTCCTCCGCCTTGGATCGGGTTTCGCCAATGGATTTGATGAGGTCAAGAAACTCCTTGGAGTGCCCAAACCCGCCTTGGGAGCTCATTGCGAGCTCCCGGCCAATTGTCTTCAGTTGCTCCAGCTTTCAAGTCGGTGGGATTTCCCTTCCGGTCCGAAAATTGATATATTTCGGATCAACTTCGAACCAGATGATGAGAATATGTGATTGAATATTGAGATATCTTTTTGAATTGGGATCTGGGAGATGAACTTGAGGTGATGAAAATCTACAGAGAGGGGGAGGGGTAAGGGCGTGAAACAAGATTCGTTTTGTGTATATAGGACACACAGAGAGAAATGCAGTTTAAGGGGCTAATTGAGGTACAAGATTTAGGCCATATTTGATGTCCACCAAATTTTAATTTATTTTTTTCTCACTTCTTATTAATTACATATTTTTTCAATAAAATAATATTATGTATAAATTAAAAAATTCTTCTTACCTTTTAACCACACAAAAAACACTATTTTAAAATCAAATTTTTTTCAAATAATGAAGCTCAAACAGGACTTAATTCGAAGGGTACAAAAAATATCTTATGGTCAAATTTCAAGGTTTTTTATAGAAAAAAATTCATTCTTGAAATGCTTTCTATTTTATTTTTTATTTGATGCATATTTCTATTTTCTTCCGTTTTCTTTTAATATTACTCGAATCAAAATGAAATTATAAAACACTCTGTTCGACAACTATTATTTGGAGAAAATAGAGTTTTGAATAATAAATTTTAGAATATTTTTTTGTTAAAAATTAGTGAATTTTTTTGAATTTACGTGTAGAATATTTTATTGTGTTAATGTGTGATTGAAAATGAATATGTAAAAAAAAAAAGAATTTGAAAATAATGATGGTCAAATAGGGCAAAAATCATTTTCCATAAGATTTTGACTGTTTATAATTTTGATTATTTTTCAGTTAAATTTAATTAATTTTTTCAAGTAAAAAGAAACATAAGCATCATATCCAACAAATTAATTTCAGCTATAATGGCCATAGCAAAACTTGTGTTATCGAGGCAACAAGTATAAAAACATCATCAACTACATTTACACTCCGATCAAGAGTGTTATAACAACTTAAAGAGAAGATGAGATTGATTGCAAATTTTTATTGATCTCCTCTTCTTCATCAAGACTGAAGTAGTCCTGAAGAGCTGATACCTCAATCTCCTTGCTTTTCATGCTCTTAATTGCCTCGGTTGTGACTAAAAATGCCGGCAACTGTGGTTATAACGAGAATCTTGTAAGCGAGAGCCATCCTCCTCAACTTATGTCCTTCAATTTGGTCAAGACTATCACCGAACTTGTAATCACCATCATTTGAATTTGCCCATTAGCGATTGTATTGCCAACACGAGGTCGCCCTTCAGGCATCTTCAGTACTCGCTCTACTGGAAAACCTTCTTGTTCAAGAAAACGAGTTGTTCCTGAAGTTGCAACGATTGTGAATACAAGTTTGGTTTGGATTGTATGCAGTCACAACATCTTTCTCAACTCACTGAAGAATATCTTGGAAAAGCAAACCAGAGAGAGAATGTAGAGGGGATCCAGCATAATGTGGTAAATGGACAGAATCCAGGAGACAAAGATCACTCCGGCTTGGTTGCCTCTGGTGATCCCAAGGTGCGGTGAATTCAAGGAGAGTGTTGTTTGTGCACGGTGTAATTGATACAACACAACCTATGTTTTAAACTGAGCATTAGATCTCTGACTTTTCTTCCAACATATAGTGTAATCATTAGATGCCTCTGTTTGCAGCCTGCATATAACAAAGATGATTTCTTTGATACAATATCTCGTAGTCGTATTAACCATGGAGCTAGGAACACACAGAACCCATTTTCTGTGCGAATTAAACATGACACTGAGGTTCGTGAGCATTGTTATACACTGGCTTTTCATATGAAAGACGGGCATAATGTTGTTCCTACAGATTCTTAGCATTTTCTCTTCTTTTGTGTTTACGCAGACCTTCGGCAATTTTCAACAGAAATCTCATTCAGGTTATAGCGGCGGCTATGCTGGTCGACATGGTGACAACCGTGGTCCATATAACTGGGGAAGAGGGTATAATCTTGGTGGTCAAGGCAGAGGTTACATGCGGAGATGACAGAATATTCCTCGATACAGAGGGTACATCAGCTGCAGTATTAACTTCTTAGTTCGAAATCTTTTTATCCCATCTCAAGAATGAGCTCCGGTTGCACGATAGCAAAGTAATGGCAGGTTCATAGTATTTTATAGCCCCTGTAACTGTATATCAAGATAATAGTTTTAACCACTATATCCGTGTTTTACGGTCGTCCTTGTATTTCTTTTCCTTTTTTCTTTATTTTTTGTAAGAGGTTCGATTGATTACTCTCTACTAAACATTTGGCATTGTGTGCCATCATTAGAAGATACAAATTATTAGGTTGTTTGGATGACAGTATGTCACTGTGGCAAGTATTAGTTTAGTGTTACTTAGTTTCCTCCATTTGAATGAGGTGTTTCATCAATTGACTTTTAAGTCGTAAATTTTTCTTATTTCCTGTACTGTCCCTCTCAGTATCACTATATATTATTGAATGTCTTGTGATTGTTAAAAGATTTTAGTTCATTTGGATTTTTCAGTCGACGTAGCAATAAATTAAAAGAAAATGGAGCGATATAAAAGATAAACACAATTGCTTTGTCTAATCTTAAAAAAGAAACTGGTCGAAGGTGACTTCTTCAAGAAGTTATTCTACAAAGTAAAAGCCCATAATAAATTTTAAATTTATCGAGGATAAAATTTAATAAAGGACCATAGAAGCAGTTGGGACTAGATTGAATCATTTTCCTGTGTTAGAGATAGAGGCAAGCTCGTTAAGTCCAGTAAGGAACGAGCATACAACCTGTGTCAAAAATTTAATTCTATATGCATTCGCTTGTCCATGAATACATTTATCATTTCTTTGTCATTCACCACCTATCAAAAATTGCGTAATAGATAGCTAAGTGAATAAGACATGTATAACTCTATCAACACATTTGAGTGTGTCCGTGTTCACTTGATTCACGAATTCCAAATTTTCTCTCTCATTCGAATTGTGCGTGCACTTTTGTGTCTTCTTCGACTCGCCTTTGCCTTATCATTACTATGACCGAACCTAGGGTTAAACCAAGAGTGAGCACAGCCAGTATTCCTGAGCCAATATAGATTCCAGATTTGACAATGTAGCACTCACCATCTAACCATCCTTCCCCAAGGGGCTGGCCTTGGCTCATGCTGGTGGCTCCACTCACTAGAATAACAGCAATTCCAAAGGTGATCCTGTTACATAATTTAATATCAATTATTAAAACAGTGTCAATATTTTAAATTGTATATCTCAGAACTGACTAAGAAATCATAGTATTTCCAGCTGTCCACGTTCGAAGGTTCTTCCACTTGGGAATTTGGCTAAAAAACAACTCTACTGGTTGAACAAGTGACTAAAAGTTGTGTCCACCTGCCCCCCATGGGCTCCTATTTGATTTAAGTAAAAATCAAATTTTTAATAAATTTTGATAAAAGTTGTACGAGTAAGACTCTGAAATGTGTGATTGAAAAAAATGATAACCAAATAAAAACTGAATAAGCTATTAGAAAATAGGATGAGTGGAAACACTGGTGACATGCTCGACATGGAAAAATTGGTGACATTCTTCATACATCGAACTGAACTCGATTAAACAATAAATAAAATTACATTTTTTTTTTCTTCAATTCTGTCCCTGTCTCTGTCCCTGTCTAAGTGTAACGTAGTAACAAACATGGAATGAGTGGAATGGAGAAAAGTATGTGTTGAATAGAGAAATAAACCATGCGATGAAAAGCAGCTCTTCTTTAAGAACGAATAGTATTCACATGCGATGAAAATAAAGATTTACTTACCATGAGATAACCAGCGAAATGGTAGCAATTGTAAGCCTTTTTAATTTGTTATCACCACCACTCCTATGATCTCTCACACTAAACTTTCTGCAGATGAACAAGTTTCCGATGACCTGACCGGCGAAAAGGCAGATTAAAGCGGCTATTCCGAATCCGAAAGCCGGGCTTCGGGGCAAATAACAAAGCTTCTCATCAAACCTCAGATCCTTTTTCTAAACGAAAATTGAATCATATTTCGAATATGAAAATTGGGAAGTATAAAAGAAAAAAAACTGATTCAAAATTTACCTTTGATTTCTTGAATTCAGCAGCAAGGCAGAAAGAGAAGGAGATAAGACCAAGGGAGATTATAAGAGAGAAAAATAAGACAAAATCGTATTGGTTTTGTCTTTCCATAAATGATTAATTTTTATGGGTTTTTGGTGAAAGAAAATAAGATTTGAAGAGGGGAGAATAAAGAAGAGAAGAAGAAGGCTTGGAGTTTACTCAAAGGAAAGAATTTTTTGGTGGAGGTTGAGACTTTTTTCTTTTTTGGTTCCATAGAATTTTTTCATTTCTTCATTGTCTATGGACAGTTTTTGGATCACTGTATATTAGGGTGGTCAACTCTTAACCGCTTGTAAATGGTGAGGCGGAGAGAATCTTGAAAATTAAAGGATTTTCCAAAGAACTTAAATACAGAAAAGTTTACGTGGGCTGGGTCTATCTTGGGTAATACACAAGGGGTGTTAAATGGGGGCGGGGGGGGGGGTGTGTGTGTGTGGAGCTAACCGTCGGATCGGCTCATGCCGTCACGAGAGTTGGCGCTTCATCAAATGTGGCTCGTCAATACGAACATTTGAAAACTGGGTTAAATAGAAAGGGTTAGTTATTGAACTTTTTAACGAAATTTATATTATTTATTTACTTTATTTTGTTTCGAGCTAGTCATTAATTTTAAATTTTTGTTTCAAAATAGCGACTCTCTCTCTCTATGTAATTTGATTAATGAAAAAAATAATGTAAATTATTAAGAAAATTTTTACTTTCTCTATCTAAAACGAAGTTTCCAAGCAATTTCCTATTAATGAAGTGGGTTTTGGTCTGTAGTTTATTAACAGGTCAAAAAAAGTTGGTCAATAATATAATATGTATGATTTTGACATCACTCATTGGTTTCGGACTACCCTACACCCAATTAAAATCAATGGTCTGGATATTAACAACACCAAGATTGTCAATCATAATTGTCAACAAAAATTATACAAATAAGCTAATTCTTCATAGTTTGATATCTCAAAAAATTCTAACATAACATTCCCTCCCTCCACACTCTATCTATCGTTACCTCCAAACCTTCCTCCCTCTCCACTCTCACCACAACCACCATACTTATTGAAAATTGTTGTTCAAAATTGAGAAAATCAAGTGTGGAATGAAAAATGGGGTAGAAGCCGGTTTTGAACTATGCGACCGCATAGTTCAAATAACTATGCGGTCACATAGTCTAATACTGGGACTTCAAGCCCCGATATTGATTCATCTATGCGGTCTTATAGGATTGACCTATGTGACTGTATAGGTCATTTTTGTAGCCGTTATTTGGCCTTTTTAGTTGTCGTGTTTTTGAATTTGGTGGTTTTTCATACATTTTTGTCATCATTTCGTAGAAAACATTTGAGAGCTATAAATATGTGATCCTTGTTCGTGGGTAAGATGTTGTAAAAAATATTATTAAATTATATATCATTCCAAAGTAATACACATCAATTCTTTTCTTCTCTATGTTCATTTTTCCCTCGTGTTCTCTAATTTGGGTGGAATTATATCTTGTGCTTTGGTGTAATTCTGCAACAAGATTTGATTACTCCTACAAATCGTTTGTCGAAAATCCTTAAGCATCTCAATAAATTCGGAGAGGGTACAAATTTAGTTTGAGAATAGTAATCACGCGTTCGGGCCTTCGGTATTCATTTTATCAAGTTTGATCATGGTTTTGTTTGTGTTTGTTGATCTTGTTACTGCAATATTTTGGTGCGTTTCTTCTCCAAATCCGGTGCATTTCCAACAATACTGGCCACCATCTTTTGAAAAAAAAAAAAAAAAAATCTTGTCCAAGCCACCACAGAATTTATAAAACGATCCGCATCATTCTCGTAACCATCACCACCATCCACCTCCACCACCATTAAAAATCACACATCATCACCATAAAAGCAACACCCCAAACTTGATCTCGGCTACCACCATATTGGAGATTCATTCTTCCTTTTACTCTACTTTTCACAGTCGAATAGGATAAAAATTAGCCCCAAACCTGTTGTTGAAGATGAACAACGGGAAACACTAGTTGAACGTGCGGTAGCGACGGTGGTGTGATCTGAAACCAGAATTTTTTATATATATTGAAGGTGTAGATGGTTGCAATGGTGTTGGTTTTGTGATAGTTTATAACAAGTGGTAACTAGTTTTTGTCGCGAGGTGGATTGCAGTAATGCATTGATTAATGAGTTACAACACAAAAAATTACACATTATAAGAACAGTATATGTACTAAAATTGTGCTATGAAATAAGAATTTTGTAGACTAATATGATTTAAACTTTGCTAACAAGATGTTTCGACTTTTTCAATAAGTGATTCTATTTGCATTAAGTTAATTAATCGTCCAAATTGCTTATAATTGTACTAGAAAAAGATTTATAAGCAATGGTAGACAATATTGAAGAGTGCGGATAAAATTTTATTGTATTGGACTGAACAAAATAAGATTTTAATTTCATTTTCTCAATAATTCTATTCAATTTCATATAACAAACATGCTATTTTTTTTTTTGATACCCAGATGTTCACCTTCAGTGTCTAATCCTGCGGTCTACGCTTTGACCCCTCAAGACGCAAACCAGGTAAACCATGGGATGTGCCATAAACTGGTTAGGGCCCAAGAGCCCCCCACTGATTGCCAAAGTGTCAAGCGAGTCAACACATGTTACACCTTGCCTTCCAGGATAAATCCTACCTTCCAAGAGCCCCACGAATCGAACCTGCGACCTCTGAACTGCCAGCAACTAAGAGCCTCGTCCTTTTTCCAGTTGGGATGTGCCCCGGGGGGCAACAAACATGCTATTATCGTTTATGTCAAGAGTTGTACATTTTGAATGAATGCTAAACATTTGTTGCAGATACTTTTCTCAAACAATAAAATATAGAACGTAAGAAAATTTATCGATCAAGACTCATAAGAGCATGATGTCCTACTTGTTCGTCGTTAATTGTTGTGATTGTGATCTCTTTGAACATTCACTCTCAAAATATAACGATTGAATCACTTATGTAACAATCATAAGCGATTTTCAGAATCTCAAATTTTACTCCAAAATTTGGAGTGGACAAAACCCGACCGAACCTGTCGAGCCCCGATCGAACCGAACCAACCCAATCGGACTGGGTCAATTTTTGGTAATTTTTTAGGTAGGTTTGATTTGTGGGTAAGCTAAGCGGGTCGGGCAATAGGTTAACCCATCAAACCCGATATAACCCATCCAATCTGACCCGTCTAATTTTTAAAAAAAAAAATCAAGTAAAACCTAGATTTATACGAAGCAACTCAGTGGTCAACAAGCATGTAGCCCAAATTTCCATTTCTCTCTCTCTCTCCCGATCTAGACCTCAAATCGTCACCCCTGTCAATCTTCCTTTAACTTGCCAACGCCGACCTTTGCTATTAACTTGCCGACGCTGGTTGCCGTTATTTCATGGTAAGTCACCACTAAATCGTCCTTCAAATCCGGTTCCATTGTATGTGGTGAAAATGTAGTTTCTATTTTCTTTACCAAGTCTCTAATTGCTTATCAAAAAAGAAGAGACTTTCTAGTTTCTAGAACTCAATTTGTTGTTTGTTTAGATCTTACTAATGCTAAAATAATCTCTTCAGAAATGGGTTCCTATAGTTCAAGTGGGATGGGATCCCATGATTGGTTGGCTCAAATTTTAGGTTCTGCAGATGTTAAATCATTAGTTTCTCAATTGAATTTTATCTATGTAGCAAAGCCTTCTAGTTCAGGTTCGGTGGCTGATCTTAGTGCAGTTCTTCACAGTTTTTGGCAAATCAAGTTTCCAACTGGTAGACATCTACATTTTTTGCTTCTGCCAACGGTTTTCTGTCCTAGTATTTTAATGAAATGTGTAATCATTTTTGGCTAATTATTTTGATGGATATTTGGTTGATTGTACTATTTTAATTTTCAAATTTATTGACATTGAATGACTATATTAATGTTGATTTAGATCCAAAAATTGGACGATTTTAGTCTTTAAGTGACAAGTAGTCCTGAACCGATCAACCACATGATTGAGTTGGATTGGATTTCGAACAAATCGATAATGTCGGGTTGGGGCAAAAATCAACCCAACCCAACCACGCCCACTCCTACCCAAATAATATTTGAGCAAAATAATTTTTTAGAATCAATTTCCTAAAGTGCAAATTTCTTTATCATTTTCATGAAAATGAGATGTATATATAGCCCAAAAAATAAATTACAATATTAATAAAAAAATAAAACTCTTGATTTTATTATTCCACCAAAAAGTTAGAATTTATAACTAGAAAAAGCCGTGATTTTTATGAGTTCAATAAATCATGATTTGACCAAAAACCCAAGATCAAATCATAAATTTTTAAATATTCACATGAAATATGATTTGAACGGTCCCAAATAAATTTCATGCTTTTTACCACTCGATCAACTATCCAGATTTAGCCCCTATTTGGCAACCATTTAAATTAGTTTTTTTTTTTTTTTGGGAAAAAAAAGTTTTAGAATAGTGATTTTTTTGAGAATGTGTAGTTTAAAAATAGAAAAAAGTTTTTAGTTTACAGCCCCATTTGATCTACATTATTATTTCATTAAAATGAAAAATATGACCGTTATTCATCACATCAACATTTAAATTCAAATTTTATATCTTTTGTGTGAGCCCAATAACGACTATATTTTTCATTCTCATTCTACAGAAATTTGGCTCAAACATGGGCTTAATTTATTTTTACTCATGCAAAGCAATATTCGATTTGTTTACTCAAGTTCAGTCAAACACTTTAACTACACTCGTGCTTACTAAAAATCGAGATTCAAGATTATTAGAAGTTTGAGTTTTAGCACCTCTTCGTCTAACATTAAAAATCATTAAGAAATTATTTTTTATTTGATTAAAGTTAAATATTAATTTAGATCACACATGTTTATTTGGTTAAAATTTATGAAATATAGCGTTTAAATAAATTAAAATTGAAATATAATGCAAATGAATGTAGTAAATTTTTTAAAATCCTAAAATTGTGTTCGATTTCCTCCTCCGTGGAAGCACCAGATGATGATAGTGTAATTTTAGCAGAGTGGTGTAGTTGTGGTTACTTCAATTTTGACCAAGTCGATATCCATTTTATTGTAATATAAAATTTATAACATAAACTTCCCGAGTCATAGTACTATGTTGACATTATTTGTACGGAAAAATTTAATTTATTTAATTAAAAAAATGTGATTGAGAAAATATGAATTTTAAAGAATGTGTACCAAGGGTTTGTTTTGATTTTGTGAAATTGAACTAGGTAGTTCAAATTTGTAACCAAAATGCATTGCATCTCATTGAGTTCAAACGTGATTACGTAGTACTGTAAGTCTGTAACCTGAGAAAGAGGGTTAATAAATAGCATTAACTAGGAAGACAACAACAGAAGAGAGGAAGAAGAGGCAGGACAGGGCAGGACAGGGACCGGACAAGACGTTGTTGGTTTCGCACCACCACCACAACTCCAACCAGAGGGAAATATATTTTGACTGCGTCTGCATTGGAATTGAAGCTAATTTTCACAAAGCCCACAGCTCCATATTCAGGAAAAGGGAAAAGGAAAACTTCTCCCTGCATATCTTCTTCTCTGCTATTTGGTGGAACTTTTTCATAATACCCTAATTTCCTTCTCTTATGACCTGGGGACTTTTTTTTTGAAATATGTGTCTGTTTAATTATTGAGTAAATACTGCCCCCCAAATTATCATTTTCAAATTCCTTGGTCGTTCTTCTCGCTTTAAAATGGGGTTCCTTTTTTTCTTGATTTCTTTAAATTTCATTGAGATTATCTTCGGATTTTAAAAATTTCCTAGTGGGAGGCTCGAATTGCTTGGATTTTATTCCATTCACTACGTGCTCAATATTGGTTGAATTCAATTGGGTTTTGTGTGAAGTTTTAGGCACCAGGGTTTGAATTCTGGAAAATTGAACTGTATAAAACTTATAGGACCTGAATCTACTCAATTTTGGTGAATTTGAACTTGATTATTTCGCTATTAAGTAATTTTTTTTTTTGGAATTTTCAAAATGGAACCAAAAGTTGAAGCAACTGAACTGAAATATAGATCCGGAATTTGCGGGCTTAAACCCGATGATATCGGGTTCGGGTTCGACGATATCGACGGACTAATCTCCGCACCACCGCAGCCGCCGGAGACCAGCAGCTCCTTCACTGCGCTTCTCGAACTTCCGGCGCCACAAGCAGTTGAGCTCTTGGTCAACTCTTCGGATGCCGCCGACGAAGAATTTCCGGCGAAACCCAACGTAGCTCATTTTCCTCCGCCGCAAATTTTTCCTTCCAGTATTGCCCTAATGGACCATGCTTCAAAGTTTTCTTCCTTAGCTTTGGCTGATAATTCGTCGGAAAATTATTCATTGCTGTCCGTTTCGAGCTCAAAGAAGCTCGATATAGTCAAGCAAGAACAAATGGATTCGAACCCGAATGGTTCTTCGCCGGCGGTTTCTGACCAGATTTTGAAGTCCAGTAAGAGGAAGGAACGGGAGAAAAAGGTAATTTCGTAACCGCTCACCATAATTCTTGAAACCCATGTCATGAAATCTGATAATTCTGTAACCTATTCATGAATATATTTTCAGGTTAAAGAATCGAATAAGAAGAGCAAAAAAGTGGTACCAAATAAATCCTATGAAGAAGGCGGAGAGAAGCTGCCATACGTTTATGTCAGAGCTCGCCGTGGCCAGGCCACGGATAGCCATAGCTTAGCTGAAAGAGTAATTATCTTAAGCTTATAATTAACGGCTAATCATTTTGTTTAATCTTGGTTATTAATAGTAAAATGTTATTAGCTTTAATAATTAATTCATGGTTGTGTTTTTATAATATATAGGCTAGGAGAGAGAAGATCAATGCCCGAATGAGACTACTACAAGACCTGGTCCCAGGATGTAACAAGGTAGCCTGTCTTTTTCCTTTATTTTATTGAAAGGAAACTCTGTCCCTTGCAAATATTAGTAGCGGTGATCATGTNAGGATGTAACAAGGTAGCCTGTCTTTTTCCTTTATTTTATTGAAAGGAAACTCTGTCCCTTGCAAATATTAGTAGCGGTGATCATGTGTGACAATGAAATTTTGTTTTGTTAATGAGGGTGATTAGATTTTTAGCATGTTATGTTTTTTTTTTCTTTGGAATATGGACTGACTATACGGTCTAAATAAATATAAAAAAAGATGCTTTTAAGCGGGATTAAAACCATGTCTCTTTGGATCAAGAGAGGGAGAAATGCCTTTTCTGTCTTTAATTACACCTGTTAATCATAGATTAGCTTTTTGTTTGTAATTTGTTAGCCCCTGATTGGTTAGCCAAAAAAGTTTGATAAAAATCTAAGTTAAAGTCGGCAATTAATATTAACCATTCATAATGCGATCCACAACTTTTATCAATTTTTCAACCATACATTTCATCAACTTTCATCAATATCTATTAAAAATCTGATTTTTTGCTAAACTAAACATGTGCTTAAGAGAAATTTCACGTCGTTGTCACCTTTTTAATGGGGAAAAGTGGAAAAGAAAGAGATGATGGCTTTTGCACCAAGAAAAGTGGGTGCTCACCATTGAAGTGTTTTTCTCGTTATTCTTACTTCTTTTGTTTTCAGCTTTTTGCCCTTTTCTTTTGTTCCTTACCTATCATTTACAAGGACATTTTTGTCATTTGGTAAACAGTATCTTATCCTTTGCCTGGACCATGATTTTTTCAGCCACCAAAAAATTGGGATCAATAAGCATTGGTTTTGTTTTGTTTTAGTTCTGTGATTAGCTTGCTTTTTACTGCTTAAGGTCTTCACATGAGTTTGAACATCGTCTTCAACCTTATGCTCTAAAAGATTTACAAGTTAAAGAAGATACACATTTTTTTATTTAAATTTATTCTTCAAAACGCTCCTTCTCATGTGCACTCCAATTTAATTTCTTAAAAGCAAACGCTGAATCGATGCATAAATTTAATAAATGGGTGGCAAATAGTAGCATTGGACAAAACTCTCGAACCGACCGAACAGAATCGATTGGTTCTTTTTAAATTAAATACCCGAACGAGTATCTGAATTGAGAACCGGCGTGATTGGTCCGGTTCTCGATTCTAGATCAAGAATCGAATAAGATCCGAATCTCCCTAATTTTTTTTTATCTTAAATAAGCCAATTTTTTTCTAACTAATTAATTAATCCAAAACCCAAAATATAATTTTCCTATTTAAAGCCCAAGCCCAACTTAATTAAATTGATCTAAATCTTATCAAAATCTCTTATTCTATTGTAGTGACATTCTAGAGAAATTGAATTGGAAGCTTTGTCTTGTAAGCTCGCTATCTTCTTCTTCCCGTGATTTTAACAGCTAAATATATGAAGAACTCAATAAAGAGAGGTTTAAAAGATATCACGCGATTGGACTACGTTATTTTATAAGAGCTAAAATTGAACATGTCATTAGTTGAATTAATGTAGCGTTGTAAATATTAAAAAAATTAATTATTTTATGAAACTCGGGAACCGAATGGAACCGAACCGAACCGAACCGAACCGAATGGAACCGAACCCGAACGGGTCCATTATTAAATTTGGACCCG